>BGNK01000242.1:245065-289642 GCA_003297005.1 Symbiodinium sp. clade A Y106 | reverse complement strand
TTACCCGGAATAGTGATCATTTCGGCTAAAGCCCACAAGCCCCATAAGGATAAGGAAATAATTGAGTCAATCTATATTTCAAGGAGATGGTGCTTTGCTATCATTGTTGTGTATGCAAACATATGGAGATCCGCCTGCAATATTAAGCATATTTGCTGTGTTGTTGCTCATACCTTCTGGTCATCGAGTGACTGCCGTGCAAACATATTATTTGCTCATGCACACACAGACATACACCGACACGCACATACGATTGTCATCAACTGTAAACAATACCGCTTGCTGTATCTATGCTGCAGGCAATGCGCCTGTATGCCGCAACCATNCATCGTGTATATTATGGATATGTCGGTAAACTAAATCCTGTTACCCAAGAAAAATATGTGAACTATGTCTTAATCCAACTTTTTCATATGTGACATGATCAACAAATCAAGTATCTCTTATGGTGGAAGTGAGCAGGACAGATTACATTGGCAGCCGCATGACAGAGTTGGCAATAGTAATGGAGCCGTCATAATGAGGCACCCAGCCGGCTACCAGTTGAACTTGATATTTTCCGCATTCCTTCAATGTAAATGGCGTTTCATGAGCTGAACATGGCCATAGCAACGTAAAGCGCCAGGAATGTCTTCAACATATCATGCGCTGTGATATTGAGCCATCCGTATAGACCATCGCAGCAGGTGTCCTTATCAGATGCCCGCATCGTTCGGGCTTCCCCCCTTACACCTTACGGCCGCGCGGGCAAGCGGGATTGCAGGTGTATAACCGTTTTGGGGAGCCATCACCCTTCTTAAAGCCCGGGGACATATTCTCACACATAAACCCAATCTCGTATGAAGCTACAACAGTCACAGCTAGGTATGAACACGTCGCAACATGCAGGCAGCATCTGGTGGCACATACCCTCTCTATGAGAGATTGACTTAGATATCCTTGTGCATCCCGTGAGCTTGGCAAGCTCGTATGGCATCTGGGATCGTTGAGTACGATGTACAAATGCTCACACAATGCTGTATAGTAATTATGATGTGCATGGTTCACGTGAAGACTGCTAATTCACCATGTCGTGCTCATGAGATATCAAGCACAATCATTATTGTCTCCATGTCTAGTAATCTTTGGCAGAATGACACTCAGATTCCTGCGAGTAGTCAATCCTGCTCAGAAGAACACAAGTTAAGAAGGATTTCCAGTGAATGTAAACTCCCAGACAGAGCCCATCATGTTGCTCGAGCATCGCACAAGTGGAATACTCAAACTCCCGTATTCATGCACCTGTAAATTAGTCGGATCCCTTACATCGCAATCTGTCAATGAAAGGCGAAGACAGTGTTTGTTGTATCTGTTATCGAGNACTCCCGTATTCATGCACCTGTAAATTAGTCGGATCCCTTACATCGCAATCTGTCAATGAAAGGCGAAGACAGTGTTTGTTGTATCTGTTATCGAGGAGAATGCTCATACATGTATCATCTGTCTGTCATCTAACATATATACCGACCATATGTCCTCGCACATGCTACCACATAATATGCGACGTAAAACTGTCCACTTGGCATGGCTCAGGCAGTGATTGTGTTGTGAACTCGCATCCGTCGAANCCCCCCTCCTCCCCTTAGTAGCAGTGTTCTCGCCCCTCGGGCCTAAACCAGCCAAGAGGTGAAACCAGCCAAGAAGTGAGTCAAGCCTCCTGCTCTATAGCCATGTCGACAATTGAAACCATTGTTGTTTATACACATGTATGGGTATACATACATGTATCCTAGTTATGAATATGCACATGAAGATAACAACATCGTGTGCACGTCTGATATTGGTTAAAATCTCAAACAAACGAAAAACATGAAAAACAGCAATGCTGTAAATATGGGGCCCGTAATGTCTTATTTTCTGTTCTTCTAACTATAATTCTTCTATAGTCCCGCATAATATATTCTGAATTTGATTATCATATGAACTTTTTGATAAACATATATTTAGAATTCAAAATATTTTTATATTTCATCAAGAACTCATTCTTCTATTTATTCTTATTATTAACTATATAAAAGTAAATTTCTTTAATATAATCAAAGTATATTACCTGAATTCAAAAAGATCTTTGTGGTAAAATTGAAAATATTGATATTATATGAAAATATGAATTATATTATGATATATGATATTTTGAAAATTGCACTAAATTTTAAATTGAAACTTGATTTGATCTTTGATGATTTATTATGCATTTTTTTTTATTCATTTCAAAAATATTAGAGAAAATAAAATTATCCAAATTATATAAATATTATGATATTCAAACAGAGAATACTAGAACTAATAATTATATAGTCAGTTCAAAAAATATTTAGCTATAGTCATATATCAAATGAATATAATATAAGATGATAATATATATCATGTAAAGCTCGCAATACATTAGCACTAGTTAGAAATACAAGATTTATATATATTAATTTTTGATTTTGATATTACTAATTTTTTAGCATTTTTCTATAGAGAATTTTAATTTCTAATAAAGATGAATTTTTTTGATTACCTTCATAATCAAATATAGAAAATATATTAAGAAATTTAAAAAAGCGGTAAATCAATAAAATTGAAGGCAAATAGAGAAATACGAGATATTGAAAGGGTGCTTAATAAAAAATTTCTATTTTTGAAGAAATATATATATATATAATACAGATTCTATTATAGATAAAGTAATGGGGTAAAAAATTTTCGGAAATTATTTCTATAATTATTTCTGAAAAATTTTTTGAAAATATTATTTGCGCGATAGCGCCGCCTGCCCTCCCAAATTTCCCACAGCATGCCTGTGAGGAGGCGTAAAAACCATCTGTTAGGTTTTTGGGCATTCGTAGTATTGACCTTGATTTCTCAAACCACCCGGGCTGGGTGTCGAGCCATGGGAAAAAAAGGATTCTCGGGCTCTTCACCCGGACAAGTGCCCGCTTTATCGCAAGCAATTTTCTCCTCGCTTCCAAAGAAGGGCCATAGCCCTCTGCAGAAATCTTATTGATCGAATTGGGGAGGGCGCCGCCGAAGGATCCAGACTGATGCAGCCATGCGAAAAACCCTCGGGCAATGCTTCCTTTTCTCAGACCGAACAAAGTGCAGAGTGGCTTCAGTTGATATCTAGTTGTATAAGGGTGATGCTCTTTGCTTAGCCTGCCGATGTATGTTCGGTGATTTCTCTGAGCCATGAAACTCTGATCAAAAGACAGTCCCACACTCATATATACTGCACAGGAGAACCGCATTGAAGCAGGAAGCTAGACTTCTGCACTCCTCCTTGGCACGATACAAAAGTGCAGTGCCACATCTCTGGCCCATTATCAGTAGATACGGTTCCCGTTATTTTCTGCACAGCACCGGCAGAGGTTGACTTGCATCTACCTATTGGTGTTACGAAGCCCCCAGCAATTCTCATAGACATGAATCACTTGGCTCCCCTCCGTCTGGTAGAACGGTCCTGTAAAAATTCTCACTTGTTGGTGGAACTCTTTCTACTGCTAGTGGGTCCTTTTGAGCTCCTTGATCTTTTGTCTTCGGTGCTTCACAAGGCTGTGCCCATTCACACTTGAACTCCCAGGCTACCCTGGTAATGTGTTCTCAGAAGTGATATAAACTCAGCGATGAGTTCAAGATTCTGCTGAGGCATCAAAAGCAAAAAATGCCGGAGGGTCTTCAAGAGGCTGTGGTTCCCTTGCTGCGATTTACTAGTAAAGAGGCCAAGCATCACCTTGAACCTTGGACCTGTGCTTGCACTCGGACTTGCACTCGGAGTCATGAATATACAGCGACGATAGAATGACATAAACACTGCACGGCTTGCACTGTAAAAGATGTCACAAGCTGCAGGTACGTCGACTTGGCGTCCCAAATCGATTTTCACCAGAAGGTCTTCGTTGGTGCCAGCCTTCTGCGATACCCTGGCACCCCCTGCATTCTAAAACATATAAAGCCCGTTGTAGTTTGGGATCCCCACATACACCCACACCCACACACACACACACACCCACACGCGCACGCGCACGCNCGCACACACGCACACACGCACACACGCGCGCACGCGCGCACGCGCGCACGCGCGCACGCGCGCACGACGTGCACACGCACACGAGGCACACACAAGACACCCACGCGACCCGCGCCGCACGCACTCCGAGACACATAGCTCTCTCTCTCTCTCTCTCGCTCGCTCTCTCCACCTAAAGTTGTCAAAACCTGAACTCCAAAATACAGCAAGGCACAGCGATGGTGTCTTGTTGTAAGTAGAGGTTGACGAAGACGATGAGGTTGGATTGGAAGTTCCTCCTAACGCGGTTGTCGGCACCGGGTGGTATTCGGAGGCATTGTTGCATCAAACAACTCCTTCAGGTCAAAGAGGCGAAGTCTCTGTTCATCCGAGAGTGATTGTGGTTCCAGCGTCATCAGAACTTGGAGCTCCTTGAAGTCATTCCTTGATATCTTCCTTGAGCTTTCTATAGCCTTAATGCAGCTCTGCCTGGCGCAGGAAGTCGCGGTCCGGGTTGACAGCGGCTTCTTGCAAGACCCAAAGCGGTTGACCAGGGGCCACATTTCGCAGCTCCGGTTCTGAGAGGAGCTCTAACCAACCCCTCCAGACCCGCTAGCCAGCGAACGCCCCGTTCGCTACCAGCAGCCATTTTAAAACCGACCGGGCCTCTTACTATGCTCGGTCCAGTACCCCTAGACCTCTAGCGGCAGCGCCGGCTTGGCCTCTCGCTGGCCTGGGCATCAGGTAGATCCCGCTTGCAGTTACGTGGGCTCGTGCCAGATCCAAGCCCACCCCCAGCCAATCCTTCTCCACGAAGAAGGCGTGCTCCGAGATAGACCCGGCGATTGGGCCCAGAGGTCTTGGTCCTCCTTAGCACCGTAGCGAGGCGGCCCCCTCTACAAGCATAAGCTCCGAGCTCCGCCGGATGATGCAGTAGTTTGGAGCTCGGACCATCTTAGTGAAGCGCAGGCCTTGAGTAGCTTCGCCCGCGCCCAGATACGCCAGTCGATAGTGTGGCCAGGAGGTACACTAGATAGCGGGGAGCCCTCTTGATGAGCGGGGCCCCCTCCGAGAGCATCTCCACGAACTTGTCCTTAGCGGCCCGGACGAAATGGCCGTGCGCTCCTCTTGGAACTCAGCTACCATGGCGAACCGAGCGCCCGCACGGCTCGTCTTTCCGCGCTAGCAAGTAGTCCACCACGTCCGCGCCCGGGGGGGCCCCCGTAGCTTAGCCTAGCACGGGTCTTTTTAGCAGAAGTGCTGTCCGGTCCGGGTCCAAACTTCCCTGTAACGTGGCAAGGACTGGGGCATTAATCAATAGCAGCTCCTCTCGTAGCTTGCGGCACCAGATGCCTAGCAGGCGTTCTTCCCTAGCTTCCATAATGCTGCCATCCTCTAGCAGCTTGCGGTTCCGCTCCCGTCGAGGGCGGGGTATACCTCCTCCCGGTCTTAGCAGCGACCTCCACTCGAGGTGCCAGAGCCGACCAGGTAAGATCGTCGCTGAAGTAGCCGTGGGTTCTCGATAAACCTTAGCTTCCTCCCTAGCTTCCTGCAGCCAGCCGTAGACCACCTCGCCAATCCCCTGAAAGGAGAAATTCAGTTCCGCTGCAAGCTGCTGGGCCATTGCGGCGCTTTCACTTGGCTCTAAGCAGGCTAGCTTCAGGGTCCCAAAGCCCTAATCATTACCCTAATCTAAGAGGAAGCGGCAGGCCTTGTCGAGCACAAGGCGCTGCTTTCTAGCAAGTGCCTCCGACTCACCTACCGAGGGAGCAGCTGCCTCGGCCACCAGGAAGGCGAGACCATAGCGAGGTGGTCCCCGCTCCTCAGGAGTCCGGTCCCCCACCTCACCCCTTCCACCTCCGTCGGAACCTGTTTGAATGCCTCCCAAAGTCCAATCACCGCGATGGCCATTACAATCATAACAACGTACAAGTCTCATGGAACTTCAGCCCCTTTGCTCCACATAGCCAGGAAAGAACCAAAAAGCCCTTCATCCACGAAGACTTCCCTTGGACCGGTCGTTGTTCCTGATGTCCCAGAGGTCCTTCAGTTGCTGAGCCTTTCCTTGTTAAACAGCTTCGTGCCAATGTCGGCACGTTGTGTTCTGCCCGGTTCATGAACAACGTCGTGATCAGGGAAATCGCCGCACTATTATCTATATGGAGTGATATAGGCAAGGTCTCACCCAAGAGCTCCTCGCTCAGGCATTTGGTCGTGTAAGTCATCACAGCTCCTTCCACTCCTTCCATAAGTTCTATCTCAGCTGTTGACAATGCAATAAGAGGTTGCCTCGAACTTCTCCAAGCTAAAGGGCAAGACCCATAAAAGAGGACCACTAAACCATGACTCTTTCCGGAAGACGGGGCAAAACTCGAGTCCGTGTAAGTCCTTAGCCTCTGAGGTTCATTCTTATCGTTTGCGAAGCGCAGCCGGTCATACATTGTCTCGTAAAAGTAATCAAGAAGTCGGGCACCGATTGTTATAGCTGCTTCTGGACACCTTGTAATTCTCGACGACATCACTGCAGTCGCACACTGGATATCCGGTCTCGATCCTGAACTCAACCATAGCAACTCTCCGACCCGCCTTCACCAGGTGCTCCTTTCCCTCGAGGTTCGCCGGTTCCGCTTCCAACATCTTTGCTTCCTCCTCCGCCGACATAGTCAAGGTCTCCTTGGATCCCTGGGTTTTTGATCTTGCTCCATCATGTTTGTGAGCTCGTAGAAGTTCACGAATAAAACCTTCTTAGCAAATCTCAATGCCTCCATCAACAGATTAAAGCTTCATACACCCAGAAATTTTAGTGCAATTTCCTTGGAAAGCACCCTCAGGTCGTCGCACTCCCATTTGTTCGACAGCCATCCAAAGAAGGATTTCATAACACCATCTGGCCCCATTATCATCAAGTCGTCAATATACACTACTAGATATCCCAGTGCCTCATTGTCACAACCATCAGCTCGCATGACCTTCCAAATCTGATCGTCGGAGATCAGCTTCTGGAGCTCCAACTCAACCTTCTCGCCATTCATCTCC
Organism: Symbiodinium sp. clade A Y106; assembly: GCA_003297005.1. Classification (NCBI taxonomy): domain Eukaryota; class Dinophyceae; order Suessiales; family Symbiodiniaceae; genus Symbiodinium; species Symbiodinium sp. clade A. The sequence continues at coordinate 282,576 of BGNK01000242.1, read as the reverse complement.
AACTCCCACTTTGCAGCTCCAAGCTCATTATCGCGGAAACTAGCCCAGGCTGCGGGAGTCGTCGGCGCCTGCTAGGCCCATTTCCACCGCCTGGACGGGTGGTTTGAGAGCCACCGCACTCCCGCACGGCCAACCCACGGCGCTAACACGAAAGCCTGTCTTACATCAATCACCGCAGCTCCCCACGATGGTCTAGTCGCTTGATACGCAAGCATGGTACGCAAGGAGGAGGAGTCTATGCCGGCGGCGTACACGTCATAGTCCATGCCGGTCAAAGCTCCCTCTTCCAAGTGATTGCCACAGGCAACAAAACGAATTTTTCTTTTAAAGCCTTCTTCATCATTGTCCGGCTTCACCATGAAAACTCCCTTGCAAGGAACTATACGATAATCAGGAGAAAGATCACGAAACTTCGTTGGCTTAAAGGCTTTCTTTCCATCCACTAAATTGTCGTACTCCTTTTTCGCAAAAGGGGCCCACTTGTGAAGAGCCTTCCGAACTTCTCCCAAATTCACCGTGTGGGTAACCTCCAAAGGCTTCTTGTCGTCTATGTGGTCCTATAGGATCTCCTCTATGCCGACAGTGTACTGCACCTCAGCCTTCTTGATAATTTTTATTCAACCTTATTCTTCCTTCCGGATCAGGTAGTTGCTCCCAAGTTTCTTGCCGAGGTCGTAGGATGCCTCCAGGAAGCTCTTCATCTACTTCCTCAACAGCATTGACTATTGGCTGTTCTTTCCCCATATTCATCATCTTGAACTTTTTTCATCCTCAATCTCTTGCCTTGCGTCACATTCCTCCTCATCCTCTTGGTTCTGAAAGATCTTCCTGTCGATGGGAAAACCTGCCCCTTCAAGCTCCTTCATGTTGTCTTCCGTGAGTTTAGTGCCACGGGGCGTGTACATGAGGAATATAATTCGATCTCCTTCCCAAGGTTGAACCTGATGCCATCTTTTAGGGTGAAAACGAATTGCCTTACCCTTCTGTGCCCCCACCATTCTTCCATAGATTGTCTGGCCATTTCGCAGTTCCCTTGGGTTGTCGTCATCCGTGGGACTATCTTTTTCCAACCAGAGACCACCTCCCTCAAAGTTCGTGAGCGGGACAATGATGTTCTCAGATGACTTCGCATTATGTGAGTCTCGAAGCATTCCGCGCGATCCCAAGTGCACTGAACGATCTTCCTCCCGAGTATTTCCTTCCAAACGCCGCCAAGTACTTCGTAGCGTAAGGGTACTCCCGAAGGTTCAAACGAGCCCCTGCTTTGCCACCATGAACAAAAGCACCCGAAAACCATGAAGTGTTCCAGCATCGCTGTTACCAAGGAAGACTATAAGGTCATGGTCAGATGATTTCAAATGGATGGTTGCCTAGTTGGACTATGTACCCTCTCGCGCTGAGGCTGAGGAGGAGACGAGTCAATGCGGAGCCACGCTGAGCAAGCTAACAAAAGACCAAAGGGAGGCATGGACACAACATCTACTACAAGATCATCAGCCCTACCGCTCTGATTGTGCTGTGTGCTTGAATTCTCAGGCTACAGGCTACCAACATCGGCGGCGGAAACATCCACAACTCTACTAACTCTACACCCTCGCGCTGGACCTTGCAGGCCCGTTTAAGGTGGCTGGTAGAAACATGGACTTCGATGACTACAAGTACATCATGGTGGCGGTGTATAGGTGCCCAAAGGAGTACATTGACGCAAAGTCCCATGACGAGATGGTCAAGGAGTTTGAGATGGACGACTACGAGCCGTCTGAGGGCGAGGAGGGCGATGACTCGATGGCGTTGGATAAGGAAGAGGAGCATAGAGCTCCAGTGGATCCCGAATCCGAGGAGGAAAAGAAGGAACCCATTCCCGGTCACCTTCGATGAAGCAGTAGAAGAGCTGACGGAACTGCCAGAGCCACGTACATCACAAGAGCCATGAGACGGAGGACAAAGGGCGAAGCACTACGAGCAGCTCGGGAAATAGTACTACAACTCAAGATGAGTGGACTACATGTTTCTACGGTACATACTGACCGAGCTCGTGAATTCTCGTCTTTGGTGTTCAAAGAATGGTTGGCGGAAAGTGGTCTTCGGCACACAGGAGAAGAGCCGGCTGGGAATAGTACGGCAGAGTTGAGGGTACGATGCAAAGAACAGAATACGGGCTCTTCTTAAGGTTGCTAAGGCGGAGGCGAAGGACTGGCTATTACACAGGCTTCATCGGCGGCGTGGGCGAAGGCCTTCCCGTACTCACCTACTACTAGGAAGCCATCGGTACCTTGCGGACAAGAGATATGGTTTCTGGCAAAGGGCTACAAGGGGACCGCGGAAAAGAAGCATGACCCTACAGGTGACCGTTGGAACAGAGGCTGATACCGAGGACTAGCATTGGATGTTTCCAGAGGACATGTGATACTTCGAGAAGATGGTGGTCTTACGATGGCTAAAAGCGTAAAGTTCAATGTGATTGACCCGGCGAAGGAATTTCTAGACCTATTTGATCCAGGCGAAGCTGAAGGAATTCCTCTTCAGGACGGAGAAGATCTACGGCCACAATGAAGGAAGGAGCTCAAAAGGGAGATTGAGTTTAGAGCCCAGAAAAGGATTGAGGAGGAGGACTTTGGTTCCTTCAAATCTACGATCTATTTGAGAAGCTGGGGGATACAGATGTGAGGATGGGAAAGAAGACTTCGGATACAGTTGTCAGGAAAATCAAGGTCGCCATCAATCTCCTTCAGCATAGGATATCATAGGATACGTTGTTGCTAAGGTCGTAGGTCTAATTGCCTGATGGCCGTAGGCTCCTTGGTTGAACGTCACCATCGTCATACCACTGATCGACTTGAAGGACTTCCACATTTCAGTCTTCCCGAAAGACAACCATTCGTTGGTGCCTTCCATAGGGGAGGCCTCATCAGCCGGGAACTCTATCACATGACCCACATTTCTTTGTCCCTTCGTCATAGCCATACTCCAAAAGAGAAGCTGCTTTGCCACACAGGCCGTCTCATTGTTCACACGAGCTTGTCGTAGTGGAGAAAGTTCCGGAACGCCGTAGGGCCGTGGGGTGATCCTGGGTCCGCACATGAATTGAGTCCGGTCCCCTCAGAGGAGTGGTAGAGGTAGTCCATGTGGTCTCCGGTGGGCTGCCAACAACGTCAGCAATCTTTCCCTTTGAAGCTGCCCATATCAAGAGCTTGTATGCAGATGAAGGTCCATTGATGTCCCACAGCCTTGAGTTCGCCTTATCGACTTCTAGGACAACCTTGCCATTCGTGCTCGCAGCCCTGACAACGCAATCATCACCGCAATCTTCTCCTGCAAACAAACGAACTGCCCAGTCTCCAGACGCCATCAGTAGTCGCCTCTTCCTCCGAGTAAGTCCCGTCTCCAGGTACTCCTTGAGGATCTCATTCCAGGGCTTTGTCTCCTCCTTACGCATGACTTCAAGTCTAGCCGCTAGCACATCCACCTGGGCCGTCAGCTGTGAAACCTGGTTCTCTTCCAGCTCCTTGATCAATCTGTTGGCCTCCTTGATGGACACCTCGGGACAATTATTCTTCACTCGAACCTTCAGCTGTCCCGGATTGGGGTGCATGAGCTTGAACTGACCGCACTTCCACTGTACAGTACAGCCCAGTTCTTGGCTGCGTAGCCGAATTCTCCACATTCTCTTCCTCCACCAAGACTGTCCCTTGGCGATTCTGTCGAAGGATCCGCTCCTCCTCACCCGCCAACGTGACCTTAACCGGGATTCCATTCCGGTACTCTTCCGGATCAGCCGGTCTCATTGCATTGCTTGCACCACTATCCAAAAGGCCACCCGGCTTCTCATCTTCACTGGTACTTGTCACACCTCGTCCCGCAAAGACTTCAGCTAGGGTCATTGGCACGCTGAATAAGCGCATCCTCCGCCACCGTTGCCCTCTTCAAAGACGTAGCGCTCATGGCCTTTAGCATCTTCCCCACATCCGCCAAAACCTCCTTCAGGTCCGCTGCTCCAATCTTTTGCGGGCTTGCCGAAGTTCCACTTGTAGATGAAGGCTCCTCGATTCTCACATTCTTATTGGAAGTGGTAGATGAAGTAGAAGACGAATGTTGCTGTGGTGGTGCCTTTGGCTGTGGGGTTCCCTTTGCTGCTGCCGCTGTTGGTGACCCACTCTTTTTTGTTGATACAGTCCTTTGCCATATGTTTCCCGCCACATCATGCAGACACCTCACTGGCTTCTCCCTCTCAAGTCCATCCCAACTGTGAAGAAAAAGGCACTTTCCTGCACGAGCGCATCCCTTGAAAGTTTTGCCGAAGTACTTACAGGGAACGTCCTTTTTCTCCGTCAGATGCCTTTCCCCTGATCATTACGCTCTCACAACTCGGACATGCCAGGCGAGGTTCTTGGTACGCGGTCAGTGTGATACTTGCAAACGAGATCTCGCTCACTTCGCTCCCCGTGAACAGCAGGAATCAACACCAAGGGTAACACCATTGAATCACGAAGCGAGTCAAGACAGCGCATCGTATTCTCAGAAAGACAGAGTCATCTACGTGTCTTCTATGTAACGAAGGAGACTTGAACACTGCCAACACCTAAAGCTACTTCAACTAAGGCATACATAAAGGACAACACCTCAGAATCTAGTAGACTAGCAGCTGTGCTCCGTACTCCGCCACACACCTAAAGAGCACTGAACACTGCAGAAAGCTAAATGATTAAAGCATGTAAAGTCATGGCAGAGAATGGGTGCTTGTCTAAGCCAGGGCCTCACAACGAAGGGCAGGCATCACGCTACAAGGGCTCGGTGAAACCTACGGGCGACTTCAAACTCAGTGGTCGTCGACGAGGGCCAAGGTTCAAGGGTACCCTCATTCTCACTCGTATGCAGGACACAGCGCGACTTGTTCAGGGACCCCACTTGTCTTGCTTGCCTCGTCGCCTCCCTGGGCGGTCCCACTTTTCCACCACGAAAAGACACAAGCTCATACTTGGTTGCCAGCTGAATCGAGCGTCTCTGAAGGGTGCTGGTCACAGTCTGGATGTCTCAGGCTGCACAGCCAGCATGCCTCCTGTCTGGAAACGTCGACTTTCCATCAGCAGCACCACGCCTGAAGCTGGTAACTGGAGCTCCCGTTCGGGCGCGGTTTGTCTCCTGTAAATTTCCTGGCACTCAGTCGCAAACACAGGCCATGCCCTGATGGTCACAGGCAGACTCCCCTCCAGGTCCGGCAAGAAACCACTTGCACAGGGTGGTCTGAAGCGCACGTCCGGGGCTCTGGGCGGTTCGATATACTGGAGCCGAATGCGGTCAGTAGTGTGTTCGAGGGCTGTTCCAGAGCATCCAGGGTTTGCTCCCAGTGTCAGCTTTCTTCTCCGTTGCTGCTGCCGTGTAGACGCAGCAGGCGCGCAGAGGTGGTGTCCATGGCAGTGGGTCGCGGGGCGCGGGTTAGTGGTTTTGGTTTGCTCAAGGATTGACAAAGGTTACAACCGTCTAAAGCGGGTACTACGGTTGCAACGACATGGGCATGGCTTCAACAGGTCGGAGGGGGGCCTGGGGCGACGGGGCCTCGACCAGACGACATGCATCATCCGAGCACCACCATCACACCCAAACCACCGTTACTCATCATCGAATTCAAGCATCATGCAGCATGCAAGGTCAGCACGTCATGCAAAACAGTCCAGCAAAATTTCAAGTCATGCAGAAAACAAATTCCAGTCCTGCAAAACGAAGGGCAAGGGGTGAGTAGCAGCAGTACAGGGGTGGGATACAGGGAGGGGGCTTCAAACACACAATGAAGGATGAGGACCGAGTTGGCAAGCAGGACGACGGGGAAATCAAACAGACAGTGCAGAGGAGGGAGGACGGACAGAGAGTGGTGAATGAGGTGATTCTGCGGTGTCTTGCACACCGAAGGTGTTCCTCCTCAGTCCGTCTGCGAATCCAAGACCTCAATGACATCTTGTTTGTCCTTACTGTCCTGCGGGAGGTGCAAGGCTTCCTCAAGGGTTAGTTATTTGAGGCGGGGTTCATTGGTAGCTGAAGCCGGTGTTGCCGTAGTACTCGAAGGGTTAGTTGGTGCCGTTGGACTCGGTGTCTTTGGCTCCGTCTTCATTGGTCCAATCCTCGGCTCCGGCGTGGTAGGTGTTGACCCCGTAGTCGTTGTCGTGGGTAACTGAGGTAGTCAATGATGACGATGACACTGCCAACGCCTCACACTCCGCCATCAAGTGCTTGTAGTACGTATCGATAATCTCATACGAGGGTCGCATGTCAACCTGAAGCGTAGATCGAACCAAGTTTGTTCTGAATCCCATGTCCGGGTTGCTTTCCACGACCTTCCGAACCATTGAGCTCAGTCCCTTCGAGTGTATCGTTGGATCGGGCGTCGCCAGACTCCTTACACCTCCTCAGCCACCGTTCCCAGGACCTCAAAGCTTCAACGACCTTCGCCGGCTCGGTCTCTTCACCAGGGCACTGAAGGTTGTGGAGAATGCGCGTCCGCTCTGCCTCTCCTCCCGGTTGGTATAAGGTCATCAGGCGGAAAAGCAAACTCACCGTTGATCCCGTCAATCTCCGCGCCACCATTTCACTCCTCACACTCTCGTGAAGCGCAAGCATGATCATTGACGCAGCTCTGCTATTGACACGACTCCATCGTCCACCCTCTAGTGAGCCATCTCGTTCAGGAGCTATGGGACAACTTCTCCATCGGACCCGCCTTTGTCCAAGTATCATAAGAAGCCCCGGCCCTTTGACGAACCAAACTTGAGGATCTGTCGGACAAGTCAGACATTGGAGCATCCAACATGTCCAACCATTCAGCGATGTCAATGGAGCTGGTGGACGCCTTGACTGGCGCCAAGGCAGGTAACGAACTTGTCCCTGGCTTAACCGCCTCAGGTGAAGCATCTTCATTCTTATGCTTGGTCGATAGCTGTTGCAACATCACCTGCTGTAGCTGCGCCATGCCGCCTGCCAGTAGAGCTATATGGTCCGGCTGTTGCCGCTGTTGCCCTGACAACCACTGCTGTGCCAAAGAAGACTCTGACTTGCCTATGCCATCGGTCTTACTTGACCCTACCGGTATGCCACCAGGTACACTCGAGTGTTGAGGTAGATTGCCTGCTTGTACTCCAGGAACGAACGCGTGTTGAGGTAGTTTGCCTGCTTGTACTCCAGGTACGCTCGGGTGTTGAGGTAGATTGCCTGCTGGCACTCCAGGTAGATTAGCACCTTGCCCCACAGGAACGCTTGGGTGTTGAGGTAAATTGCTTGCTTGTACTCCAGGATGCTAATCTTGCCCCACAGGTACGCTTGGGTGTTGAGGTAGATTGCCTGCTTGTACTCCAGGTAGACTAGTATCTTGCCCCACAGGTACGCTTGGGTGTTGAGGTAGATTGCCTGCTTGTACTCCAGGTAGATTAGCATCTTGCCTCACAGGTACGCTTGGGTGTTGAAGTAGATTGCCTGCTTGTACTCCAGGTAGATGAGCATCTTGCCCCACAGGTATGCTTGGGTGTCAACGGTGCCCCCGGAGGTGTTGGTGCCGCTGGTTGCGGCGATGAGGGCCCTAAAAGTCCCAATCCTCCAGGCTGAGTCCTTTCACTCCTCAACCTCCGAACTTCTTCCTGCAAACTCCGAACTTGGTCTTGATGCTTGGCTGCGTACTCTTCAAGCTGCCTCTGCACCTCCGCCTGAAGACGCGACGAATTGTCGCTTCCAACCTCTGAACCCTGCCCCGGAAATCAACGCGTGGTCCCTGTGCGCTTGCCTCATTTGCTCCAGTTGTTCCCTTGCGAAGAGCGGCTGCTCAACACTTGCACCTGCCCAGGACTGTGGAACCGGAGGTGCCGCAGGCGAAGGTAGCTGCTCTGGTGGCGAAAACTGCATTGTCCATTCCACCGAACGTCCCGTAAACATAGTTCCCGGTTGAACATGTGCATGCTGAAATCCCAAATTATCCAGCAATCTATCCACCCCCAATACTCCCCGATGAGCAGTGAAGAACTCAGTCACTCTGGTAGTCCATCTCATCGGTTGTTGCTCCGGGCTTGCCGCTGTCCTCGACTCAGCAGTAAAAACCTCCTGCACCTGGAGCTGCGAGGATGGGGTTCTTGGCTGTCCTTGTACTACAGGTGCCGACGGTGACTGTCCATGGTTCTGCATCAACCCTTTTTTTGCCACCCGCCCAGCTGAACAATGTCGCACCGCAGGGAACTCGTCAGAACTTGCTACTGGGAAGGATCCCAGGGAAGGTACGCTCTACATTCCAACACGCCCACAAGCAGCTGCCACCCGCAAAAGAAGATGCAGAGCGTACCGTCGCCGGACCCTGGAGACCTAGCATCTTTCAAGAAAGCGCAGTGTGGCTATTACCCCTTGGCCCTGAAGGTCTCCATGATCGTATGGAGGATGAACTTCACTGTCACCTTCAAGTCTTCGCTGCGTCGTTGTTCCTAGAGGAGGTTGAACTGCTGGACTTGGAGCTTGGTCATGAAGGTTGGGATTCGCTTCCTCTTGACTGTCCCATTAATGCCATTCACCAAAGGCTGTGCAGAACCCAGAGTTCCATATCCCTCTGTACTCGTATTGTTCGCGGAGTTCACACCGTGGTTTTGGGCGTCCATAACCTGTAGAAACCTTATTGATCGAATTTTGGAAGGCACCGCAGAGGGATCCAGACTTATGCAGCAACGAAGCGGCGCTGAACCATGCGAAAAACCCTTGGGCAATGCCTTCTTTTTCTCAGACCGAACAAAGTGCAGAGTGGCTTCAGCTGACATCTAGTTGTACAAGTGATGCTCTATACTTAGCCTGCCGATGCATGTTCGGTGATTTCTCTGATCCATATTTTATTGTGAAAAAAGAAGGGAAGGGAACGAAGTGAGAAGCGACTTGGAATTTAGATCAACCCAGCACACGACAGTCACACCTTGGTTTTAAAATCCCAATGGCATGCTTCTGTTCCGTTCTGTTTTAATGGGGTGTTTTCGTGCTTCATTCGTTCTCTCTTCATTACAAAACACCCATTAAAATAGAACGTATCTGGCATGCGATTCCAAGGTTGTAGAATACACCACAAAGAGCCACCAACCCCAGACCCTGATCCCACTGCCGAACCGAACCACCATGAGTCCTTTGTTGTGTTTCATTCTTTCTCTTGGCTTATTTGTAAGAGAGGCACGAAATAAACCAACGAGAAGAACGAAACCAACCCAACAGCTGTCAGACGTGCGATTAGTTGTCCTTCGTTCGGCTCTCACTCACTTCTTTCGTTCCTTTCTCACTTAACATTAAGAGGAGAACGGAAGGGAACCGAAGAATGAGCCGTGAGAAAGGAGAACGAACCAACCACACAAGCCATGGGATTTTACCACCAGGAGTCTTTCTTCATGGCCATTAAACCGCTGTAGGAACACGAGCTGGAGAGATAAAAGGAACGTAATGAATCGAGCCGAAGTGAAGGATGAACAAGGAACGGTGAGTGAGTGACGGCCAGGATTGGTGATGCGTGGATTAAGAAGAAACCGTACCAGCGGCATCTGAATGAGCGGTTAACCTTTACTTTGCTTTGTTGTTTGCTGTTGTGTCTTTTTCAATGAAAGAATGAAAGCGAGAAAAGACACAAAGCAAAGAAACAACAAAGCCCAAGTAAACCCTGGTTGGTGGTTCATATTGTTGGGTTATTTGTTTCTATTGAAATGAAACCACGCTCTACATTTCATTTCGCTTGTGTTTCATTTCATTAGGAACAAAGAACCCAACCAACCTCACAGACGCTGAAGCTCTGATCAAAAAACAGTTCCACACTCATGTACACTGCACAGGAGAACCGCATTGAAGCAGGAAGCTAGACTCGGACGAAGGCTCCGCACAGCCCAGAGCCTGCGGAGGTGAAATACTACCCACGCAGCGCTAGGCTACCACAGATGGACAAAGGGACAAACAAACAAGCAAGCAGGCAGACAGAGAGAGACGGAGAAGCAGAGAAAAGTGGACAGAGATTGATAGAGACGAGACCAAGACAGAGACAGGTGGAGACAAACGCCAGGCTTCGACAAAGATCGACAGACACAGACAGAGACAGATCGAGCCAGATAGATGGAGACAGACAAAGGCAGAGAGATAGACAGAGACACAGACAAAGAGACAAACAGAGACACGGAGACGCAGACAAGGAGACAGAACGAGAGACAAACCAAAAACAGACGGAGAGACAGACAAAGACAAACAGGGAGACAGACAAAGAGACACACAGATAGACACGCACACACACACACACGCAGAGACAGAGACTCCAAAATTTCAGGTCAATAATCATAATAGACGAGATTTGGAAGGAAACCTGTCGAGATTCCTGCAATTCTAGAGAAAAGGCCGAAAGGCCCGGAGAAGGAAAGGGGCCATCCGGAGGAATTATCCGCACGGGCCAAAACAGAGCCGGGCCCGTATCTTACACAGGTATACCAACTCGAAGTAAGCGGTATTTTCGAACCAGCCAAGAAACAAGACAACCCTATTTAGTACTCTAACTTTACATGACGGTTCTTCTTCTTTGAAAAAAGACTTGCTACTTTCTTTCGTTCCTAACCACGAGGTACTTGACACATTTTCATGTTTTCCAAAGTCTGTTCCATGTTCTCTTCCATGGGAGGACGGAGTATTCGCGGTTATATAAGCAACATATTCCCATTGCTTTGGAATTTGTTTCTACTGTCAATTCCATCATATTCTATCATACCATATCGAATGGTTCTGGATTCGTTTCGATTTCCGTAAGACCTTGTCGAAGAAGCTTGTGATGGCACAACATGGCACACACAACCACATTTTGCTTGCTTCCTCAACTGGAGCATGCTCACTGGCGGTAGGTCCAGTGTCGATCTGCACCGAGACTGTCCAACACGATGCCTGGCTGCGAAGGCATGTCAACAGCCGCTTTCCTCTCAACCGAACACAGCTCCAACGAAGTGTATCGTCCCCAACTGAGCCACTCTTCTCATCAAGTCCAAGGCGCGCCCCCAGGTCCAGAGCTGCTCTTGGTCTTTGTGCCGCGCCATCACCTCATGTGAAGGTCTGAAGGTGGCATTTGTCCGACGAAGCAGTTTTTTGTCAAGTGGCCGCTTTCACCAGGCCCTCAGCGCCACCGGCCATGACATCCGCTTTGCAGGCCAGGACCTCCAGCAACCTCGGACGAACCGACCTGCGTTCTGCCGCTTGGCTAAGTCGCATCGTCCAAGAAACCTGGCCAAGCTGGAGAGTGCCACCACCTGCACCAGGTTACCAGGTCTGACAGTTGCACTGGCCTTGCTAGCTCAGTCAGCTCATCAAGCACGAGACACAGCACGAAACCGAGGCAGCTGTATCAAGTATCAATACCTCTTGGAGTTTGGACCATATGCTTGGCAGGGGTTGACGCAAGGCAGGAAACCGTGCCCGCCTGAAGAGAAACGACCTTGCTGGCATATCGGTGGTTCGTATCATGTGTTTGCAGACTGGCATGGCATCTTCATTTCATTAGTTGGGCCTGCGGGCCTGCATGTTTAGCAGCACGTTTCTCGTGAGCTCGGATCAGAGCTGCCGTCTAAGTCTTGCTGAATGTCTCATCCCTTTGACAGGCCCGCCACATGGGCCTTTAGTGTCGAGTTCCGTAGCCTCTTTTTACTGTGGGCTCGCGCAAGTGCCGCGCAGAGCAAGAAGGCACATCAGCTCTGGCACCCAGCGATGAATCTACATGCTTTGCGCTGTCTTGCACCTTTTCTGCGTGGTCCATGGTACTGTGCGTCAACTTCGGGTTCCGAGCTCAGGCGACGGCATCCAAGTGACGTTGCATGGCCTGCTTGATCAGAAACACGATGCGAGCAAAGTCTAGTTCGCACCTCGGATACTGGGTGGAAATTCGTCTTGCATCTCTGCATGCGCAATTCATACGCTCGTAGCCATATCACTGAGCTTTTCTTTCCCAGTGTGTTGCATGCCTCTGCAAATGGAAAGCCGAGCTGCAGCTTCTGAGTGGGTAGTGGCCAGTCCAGCACTGAAACCTTCAGTTCGACTCTCACAGCCACATGCCACGGTGAAGCCCAAAGATTTCATACCAGCCTAAGCGTGTATAACGTGCTGTGACCGTGACTGGCGGGTTCGGGGATAACTGTGACTGTGTACACATCTCGTCATCTTATCTTAGACAGCTGGCAAAGGAGTAAAGCGTGAATCGCAATCATTAAGCAGTAGAACAACGATAAACCATAGTACTGTAGCGCCATGACTCGTTTTCCTTTCGAAGCCAAGATCTGTCGACCAGTCTGTCTCTTATTGCTAGAAACGTGTCGGCTCGCGCTTGGTGACTCAGCTTAAGCCCACGACTTCGAAGGTCACTTACAAGCTGCTTACAAGCAATCTGGACGTGCTTTACTACAGTTCCGATTACATGGCGCGCATTGAACACTGCGCAGCCGGCAGCTCGACATAGCATTGAGCCGCAGGCCAAGAACGAGATCGAGCTGCAGCTAAGTGATGCATCCTTAGACTTGCACACTTGCAGTCTCAAGTGCTTCACCCATCAAACGCTATGCTATGCCAGCGGGCGTATCATGCTAACGGGACGGCATGTATGATTCATACTTCCTTCGACTGCTGTTCTTCTGCACCCGGGAGCCTCCCTGGATGCTGATGGTGCTAGACGACGAGTGTGATGGGCAGCTGCAGGGGTCTTGCTACCGGGAAGGGCTCGAAAAAGCATGTTGGCAGAGTTTAGGAAGTGAGACTGGGCAAGTTCATGGGATGTCCCGTAGATCCGAGCTTCGTCTCCAAGTGCACTCAGCGCTTTCTCAACGCGCCTCGTGCCGCTCGCCTCTGCGATGGCCATCGGGCCACTTCGGAAACGCGCCTGGGAAGAAGGCGTCTCTTCTTTTTGGGGGGGCGGCTCCGTCTCTCTCTCTCTCTCTCTCTCTCTCCTCACTCTTTAAACGAGAGAAAGCTTGCTTTGTCTCTCTCTCTCTCTCTGTTCTCTGTCCGAGAGGCCAAGGCTGCCAGTGCAGCAATGCCTTGACACTGCACACGTGAAGTTCTGTGCACGTCCATGAGAGCAGTTGTTGCAGTTGCAATGCCTTTGACCATGCCACTTCTCTGGCACACCAGAGCTTCAGCCAGCTCTCTGTTGCCTTTTGCATCAAGCAACTCTGCGAGCATCCAGAGCCAACCCAAAGCCGTGACTTCTTCCTTTCCGTCCTGTCCCGTGGAAACGGGTGCAGAGGCGAGAAATTGCTCGGCCAGGAACGTCGCCGGCACGAGCTCTCCTTGAAGGCTCTGAAAGAGCATCTCCTTGAAGGACTGCGCACCCTGCGCTTTCTGAAACTGGGCTCGGAAGAGCTCTGGCGAGAGCCTTGGCCGCTCCGTGGCCTCGGCCACCAGGATTCGGGCCATAGCCTCGAAAGCGAGCTTCGAGCCTTCCTCCTTCTCTGTTTCAAGCAAAGCTGGCAGGATCTGAATTGGCAGGAATCGGACCGCTTCGGCGGAGAAGCAGATGTGACAAAGGCAGCGCAAGGCCAGGATCTCGAGGGAATCACGATGGAGGCGGAGAATTCGCAGCAGCTGCTCTATGCAGCTCCCCTTCGCCTTAGATGCACATGGAGCGTATCCATAGTGCCAGAGTGTCATTGTCCACTTACTTGCATGCAAGCCATCTTGTCTTCTCTGCCCGTGCTGGGTTTTCCAAACAGAAAGGACCCACATTCTTGGTTACTTACTACGGAAGCTCATTAAAAAGGGGAAGCACCGCAAATAGCTCGGGAAACCCCCGACTGAGCTTCCCGACCACTTCCACGGGCTCACTGTAAGCGAGGGAGGCTAAGGCCCGGAGGGCCTTGGCAGCCTCGTAAGGGACGGCCTCGTAATCCAAGAGGTGCTGGCTCCTGCCCAGATGTGTAGCTACATATGTGGAAATGAGTTATGTAACTCTGTGTATGTATGGTCTCTGTAAGAAGAATCTTGCTCTTGATAATGGAACCGCACATGAAGGCATTGCTGGGGGGATCCCCTCTGCACAGTTGCATGTACGTAAGAAAGTATGTATGTATGTCTGTATGTATGTATACATACCCTCCCACCCTGCCGCCAAGCACACACACATAAATAGAAAGTATGTGTTTATGTCCGTGTATGTGTATATGTAGGTGTGTATGTATGTAGATATGTATGCGTGCATGTATCTGGCCGAATTATAATAATTCCTATCTCGTACCGCGTAATTTCATATTTCAATATGGGCAGTTATTTCCAAGTCAATTTCACCGCGCAACCTTATTTCGTACCTCGCGTCTTATTTCTGCCTCGCAGCGAGTCTGAGGCAGGTGTGGGGTGGAGGGAGGATGGGGGCAGTGAAGGGAGCGAGAAAAAAGAATTAGTACGACGAGGCTTCGACGAGGACAGACAGTGATTCTTTGTGCTGCACCAACCACCCGCCGAAAGCGCCCTAACTGCCGCAGTTTTGGGGCTTTTCCAGAGCATTGATCGGAACAATTCGGATAATGAACCAACCCATAAGCTTAGGCAGCCATGCCGAGTGGCTTGGCACACGCTTTCGGTGGAGACTTGTGTTGTTTCGAATCCCGCCGTGCGCGGCTGAGAGGGTGAAGGGGAAAAACAACCTATCTGCCTCAGTTAGGGCGGCTGAGGTTGGGTGTGACTGGTCAGGGTGGTGTGAAGGGCTGGAAAGAGCGGACAGGAGGAGGAGAAAGGGAAAACAGCCTATCTGCTGCAGTTAGGGTGGTTGTGCTGGGGCAGCCCGGGCGAAAAGATTTAGAATCTTTGTGGCTTTTCACTGGCAGGGAAAGTATTCACATCCAGCTTGACACTTAAAACCCTGAACCCTAAACCCTAAGCCCGGTTTGGAGTTTAGGATTTAGGCCTAGGGTTTAGTATCAGGGACGATGCTTTTACTTTTGCATACAGTGATTTGCTCGTAACCCGAGTTTTAGCTGCTGCACCAAATCGCACGTTTTGGTGGTCGCTGAAGTGGTTGTCCAGGACCTCGCGCAAACAGTCTGATGTTGTTTTTGATGGGGTTTCAGGGGGCGTCAGGGCTCTCGAGGCTTGTGTGGGTTGAAAATGGGGCTTCGCCGGTTACCAGGTAGTGGTTACGTAGAGTCTCAGAGGTACTTATGATAAGTCGGTCCCTTGAAATTGTTAATCATGTTGTTTCTTGGTTGCTTCTGCGGTTTGGGTCTGGGTGTCTTTGGTGCTTTGGCTCTCGGTGGTCGCAGGCCTTCACTTCAAGGCTTGGGGTTTCCACAAAGAGGAGGCGCTGTGACCATGACAGGACACAGCTGTTCTCACCATGACAGGATTTATGCCTACCACGACAAGGAGAGCATGCGATTTACATTGACAAGGCTGCAGGTCTGCACTGTGACAGGAAACCAGACCAGCACTTGACAAGGTCTGCACTGTGACACGAAACCAGACCAACACTTGACAAGGACTGCACTGTGACAGGAAACTACACCAGCACTTGACAAGGACTACAGAAACGACCATAATTTGACAGAGACAGCTTTCAGTCGCAGCAAGGAATCTGTGCATTTTCTTGTTACGGGATGCGCTCCAGGGGCGCACTTGGAGCTCTTTTCAAAAGAGCGCGNGAAACGACCATAATTTGACAGAGACAGCTTTCAGTCGCAGCAAGGAATCTGTGCATTTTCTTGTTACGGGATGCGCTCCAGGGGCGCACTTGGAGCTCTTTTCAAAAGAGCGCGCAATGCCTGCGCAAAAGTAGGAGCAATAGCGATAGTAATTAATAGTAATAGTATTAGTAACAGTCATAATACTACTCCGAGCATCGGGTTCCGGCTGCGTCTTGAGGGTACGTAGGAGTAAGAGTAACAGTTATAGCAACAGTAATAGATTTAGTATTAGTATTAATATGAGTGATAGTCATAATCGCAATAAAGCATCGGGGTTCCGCCAATTCCGAGCGGGAATCGGCTTTTTGGAGTTTTTAGCTCCCGAAAACCTCAAAAACACGATTCCCGCCCCTTCTGCGGTGGCGTGTAGGAGGAAGACTACGAGTAACAGTATAGTAACAGTGATGGTAACAGTAATAGTAACAGTAAAAGTAATAATAGTATTAGTAATAGTAATAGAAATAGTATTAGTATGAGTAATAGTCATAATAGTGGTAGGAGCATCGGGGTCCCGCCAATTCCGAGCGGGAATCGTCTTTTTGGAGTTCTTAGCTGCCGAAAACCTCAAAACAAAAAGACGATTCCCGCCCCTTCTGCGGTGGCGTGTAGGAACAAGACTAGTAGTAATAGTAATAGTAACAGTAATAGTAGCAGTATTAATAGTATTAGTAATAGTACTAGTACTAGTATTAGTATGAGTAATAGACACCAATGTACATGACAAGACCCCTTGTCACGAAATCAGGAATTATCTTGTCGCTGTAAGGAAACCCTTGTCATCGTTACAAGAATCTAGTCGTGGTNGTAATAGACACCAATGTACATGACAAGACCCCTTGTCACGAAATCAGGAATTATCTTGTCGCTGTAAGGAAACCCTTGTCATCGTTACAAGAATCTAGTCGTGGTAACTGCACCTTGTGTTTCCACAAATGGTTGCTTCGGCTCTCGGTGTTCGTGGAGCTTCACAGATTGGGCTTCCAATGGTTGTTTCGGCTCTGGGTGGTAGTGGTGGGGCTTGAAGTTTGTTTCTTTCGGGTTGGTCGGGTGTTTGTGGAATCCATGAGGGCCATCTGACCACAAACAAAACCCTTCTGTTGCCGTGCTCCTGCCAACGCCTGGCTCCTGAGCTACGGGGAGAGGCACGCGCATGCTGCCGAGCTTGCCAACCCCAGCCGAGTGGCTGTCACTGTACAGAAAACAAGCAGCTGGCAACAACTAAAGGGCCTGGGCATGGCCATTGCCAGGCACTTTCTTTATTTCTTTCTCTTCAGAGGTGACATGAGCACATACATGTCCGACAGTGGCTCCTGTGTCTCCACAATCCGTATCTCAGCATGCTCGTCGCGCAGAGCATGCCGTGCATTTGGCTGGGCTCGCAATGCTGCCCACTTCTTCTTGCGATTGTACACTGGCCTCTTTTGGCCCCGTCTCCTGGTTATCAATTGCTTGCTGTGCTTGCGAAACGGGTCCCTACCAGGCCCTGTCTGCCCCCTGCCCCTTCTGCCCCTCCCCCCAGCCGTCCCTCTCGCACAACCGCCTCCTCCCCAACCCCTCCACCTACCCGTGGTTTCTCCAGCACCGCCCCCCAGCCACCCCTCCCGTCTCTTGCGGAAAATCAAACGCGCAGGCCGGGATTCGAAACAACAGAACTAGCACCAAACCACTCGGCTACAGTTCACTATGCTTGTGGGTTCGTTCATCCTCTGAATTGTTACGATCAATGCTCTGGAAAAGCCCAAAAACCCTAACTGCGGCAGTTAGGGCGCTTTCGGCGGGTGGTTGGTGCAGCACGAACAATCACTGTCTGTCCTCCATCGCCAAGTGGATAAAGAACCGCAGAGAACCACGAACCGCAGATAAACCCCAAGCCCTAGTCCTGAAGTCTAATCGAGGCGCCATGTGTTAGCCTTTGTTTCCTACGTACTGAAGCCCTATGCGAAATGGGGGTCCGTATTATTTCATACCTCGCACCGCTCGAATTTAAGGCTATTTCGGAAACTTACCTCGCAGGGCTCGCTGGGCTCGCTATAATTTGCCCAGATGTATGTACACATGTACATACAAGTCGATATTCTTAGCCACAAAAATTTACGTTCACGTGAACGTCCAGCATGACGGGAATGCCTGTGAGATTCGCACCAAGCATAAATGCCGACTGTGCAATGCCCTATTGCCTTGTGGTTATGCCGATGATTCTGCGAAGTCCAGGCTGGCACATGGCTGCTTTTCGGCTGGACTGTGCGAAAATAAATGTGACGATGTGTTGCCTCAGCGGATAGGCAATGCTCTCCCGATGGCAGATGCCCGCATGCAACGGGTGGCCCTCCTGATCCACCCTGCTGTCTCGCAAGACGACTCGTGTCAGGACATGAAACAAGAAGTTGCAGTGATGAGGGACTATCGGGGCCCTGACACGTGCAGCTGCCCCAAAATCTCGGGCCGCTCAGGTTCCCTGGATGTCCTAATTAGGTTCTGACTATATCATACTGCGACAAACAGGAACGTGTCGCATTCTTCAGTGAATGCTCCGAAAACGTGGGTTTGTAGACGCAGAACTCGTCCGGGCTTTCTACCTTTGGCCACGAGTCTTGGAACCGGACACACTGGGCAAGGCGCAGCGGTCGAAGGTACTAGCCGGACCGGGAGGTGGTGGCCTCAGTGGTCCGACCTCGGCAGAACTAAATGACTAAAACATCCAATCTCGACCGCTCGAGAGATAGAAAGCACTTGTCCGCTTCACGGAAAGCGAGTTTGCAAAGATAGTGATTGCGGCCACAGCGCTGGCTGCACTACTGTCCCATGTCACTCTCACCATCTCCCTTGCGGTTCCGGCTACATCAGACCCGGCAGCACCTGCGTGTTGGTGATTTGGCGGAGCAGCTGTTCCTGTGTATTCGCAGAAACGTGGAGCATCGTTGCACACTGCGCAGCCAGTACATGTACGTGTTCGTGGAAGTTAACGGGCACATGCTTGGCGCGTGCTTGCGATGCTCCTTCTCTTGTAGCTCCTCCGCGTAGCTTGCGAGATCACCTGCAACTTGCAACCAGCAACGGATCCCGAAGGAGCAGGGCTGATGCAGTAATTGTAGCTAAGTGCGCCCGAAGCTCTGCCAGAGATGCCCAGGTAACCTCCACCATTCGCGCAGGCAGCTCGCCTCTGCTCACAACTGAGCGACTGTACTTTCCTCCTCGAAGAGCTTACAGCTTGCCTTCTTTCATCTTCCGGCAGGGAAAGCGAACCATTTTGGCAGTCTTGCCTCTCAGCTTCCTTTCGAAAGGTTCGTGCGCTTTCTCAACTCCTCAAGTCTCCTGCCATCGGTGTGTACCTTCCTCTGCAATCCGTTTATAGCGCTTGGCTTTCCTCTGTTAACTTCTCGAGTGATCCACTGTCTCAACTGCTTAAATTAGTCAAGTCAAAGACATGGTCTGTCAACTTCCCGGATTCCCGGCTTCCCCTTTCAAAGACCTTACGCCTACACACTGCGCAGAAAGCGGCTCGTAGGCGCATGACGGTGCTTGATTGCTGGTGTCAGGCAAGGCACACCTCCGCCAGTTCGGCATGAACCGCAGAAAGCCGACTGGAGAAGTCCATGGAGACACGTTGTAATTGCTTAGCTCAGTGTTGTTTTATTGTCAGGATGCCCAGGGAGATCCTTGACATCAGCCTATTGCTCTGGCAGTAAGCTACACATAGTGCTCGAACGAAACATGTGTGGCACCTACACGACACTGTCAGAACAATGTGGCAACGGACTCCAACACAGCACCTTGACTGGAAAAGCTGGCTGCTGCTCACCTCTGACTCACCACTCCTGTGTCACTGCAGCCCATCCTACAACGCGTCTCGGTAGCGTTGGCACGGGGGAGAACCCTAGTGGTCCCTGCTGAGAGCATGGCTCGCAAACCTTTTGGGCGGATGTGCAGAAGGGTCTAGCCTCACTGCCAGAAACCTTTGCCCTCGGCTTGGCCTTTGATACCCTTCGCCATAGCAATAGCCACAGACTTTCCGTCTTTTCCTTCCTTGGCCCCTTTGCCATCTCCTTCCTTTGTGCTCCACCTTGTGTCCTTGCCAGCTCGCGCTTGGCTAACATCTTCTCGTCGTGGCCCCTTTTGACCACGCCAGCCTGGGTATGCCGTGCTCTGCAGATCTGCCGTGTTTGGACCCTTGCCTTGATAAGCTCCGGGATACCAAGACCTGCCACTCCCACTTGAAGGCCCACTTGTCCCACTCCACCTGTCGCCTCTTCTGTCGGCCCTGCTGTCCCTATCGGCCCTTTCGACCAAAGTTGGAAACACCCGTTGCTTCTCAAGGGTGTAGATCGACCGGGGTGGCGCGGGCTTGTCACCTCGGATGAGGATTGCAGGCCGAATTAGTGTTGAATCTTGACAATCTAGACAATGAATGCAGCTTTAGATAAGAAGCAGAACAGCTCACGCAAGCGTTGAATGTCGTCGCCAGGCCCTTCCGACAGGAGGTGATATGCGCGCCTCTGCCGAAAGTCCACATGTAAAGTGTTCGGCTGCATGTGACGTGTGATGGCACCGACGGATGACGGATGCTGCCCTTGGCACCTCCACTCGTAGCAAAGACGTTCGAATCCCTGGAAGCTCGCACCTGCAGGGAGTGGTCACAGAGACACCCCAAGCAACTTGGCTCTGCGAGGCCCAGGCCGCCCCCCCGGCCTAGGGAACGTCCCAACTCCATGGGGTCGTCGATGCACAGCGTTTGCCGTGTGGACATCGCCTGCTGCAGTTCGTGTTGCTCCGTGGAGAGCCTGTACTTCTGCGACAGATCCTGAGCGAGAACTCGACTACTCGAATGCAAAACGCCTAGCAAGAGGTTCGTGAGATTCCATTACAGGCCACGGCACTGCAGGAACCTCTGGTTCTGGACCCTGCGGATGTTGCGCTTCGTTCAGGAGTTCCTTGACGAGGTCCTCGGCGAATGTAGAAGAGCACGCGCGGGCAACATGCTGGTAAGTTGCCTCTGCATCGACCTCTTCTTGCACTTCTTGCTCTTCGTGCTCCTCCTGTTCTGGCACCTTCTCTTCTAGCTCGCAGTCGTGCTCCTGCCAAGGAGCAAAGAATATCTCTTTAAGCGCCCCGTCCAAGAAAGCCCCCCTGGCCTCGGCAGTGTCGAGAGGCTCTAAAACAGGTTCAACAGGATCCTGTCCTAAAGCCTTCTTTCTCTGTAGCCTCGGCTATCGGAGCTATCGGCTATCCCATAGCTGCCATAGCTCATGCACAGACGCAAGCTATAAATCAGGCCGGCCAAGGAGCATCTCTCTGAAGTAGACCTCCTTGTGGATCCGGCTGGGCAGTCGGATGCTGAGGACATCGGAATGGGCGGGAACTTCATAGGCCAAGTACCAGAAAAAGTTGGCCAGCCTTGGGACTTTGAATCTTCCCCTCGCCTTGCATACGCGTCCTACGGTTTTCGGTGACCACATGGACGACAGCCCTTCCTGCAAGTATTTCAATCTCTGACAAATTGCCTTTTGGTTTCGCGCGCGTGTGACCTCGGTGCAGCACGGCCGTGCACCTGACTCTGACAAGAGTATGTACGTGACATGTGTAATTCTTGCGTCTCGCGCTGGGAACCTTATCCAAAACCTCACTTCCTGCAAGCCCGCAGAACCTGACGGAGCTTTGGCGGCAGAATCCCTTCTGATGTCATGCGTCTGCAACAGTCTGCTTCGAAATCCAACTTCTGAATACTCCACACACGGTGATGATCGAGAGCAGTTGGCTCCTGTGCAGCTGGTTCGATCCATTTGGACGCAGTCTTGGATTTTGCCTCCTGGCGAGGGCCTTACCTGCTTCAAGCCTGCTTCGTGCTGGCTGCTTGCTAACTACTGCTGGACGCTGCTGCTGGTGCCGGCTCTCCCTTTGTTGCTCTCTGTGCCATTGCCCATGAGGGTAGCCCGTTTGGGAGGGCTGCTGTTTCGCCCTGTGCGCTTCTCCCAAATGATGTTGCCCTACACATTTTTCTGTGAGCTGCTGCTTAGGCCTACGTTTACGTCGGGCATGCGTTCGTCCATACAAGCCCTGCCAGTCACTAGTCTGTGGGTGAGGGCTGCTGGCAACTGCAGCGCCTTCTTGTCAATGCTTTGGCCGGAGCTTACTGCTGAAGGGCTTCTTACCGATGTCTTTGCGCCTGTCCCGTTGCGTGGGCTGCTGCTATTGATCACTGGCCCTTTGCACTGTTCTTACCGATGGTGCGGCCCGTGATGGCTTTTGCCCCCATCCTATTTCTGTGGCTGCTGCCGGTGACAGCGCAGAGCTTGTGGCCGCGCCCTTCCTACCAGAGTCTTTGGCGCCTTGCGCCCTTCGTTGGTTTCTCCTTCATACTGTTCGTTTAAGCTGCGTGTGTTTCTGCCTCCATCTTCTTGCTAGACAGACATACTTCATCAAGTTCGAGCCTTCTTGTTTCTTCGGAGTCGTTTCATCCCTTCCGAATGGTTCGCGGCTCTCTCAACTTCTATGGTCCCTTCGAGCGGCCCACCCCCCATTCACAAAGACTACAGTGACTGTCTAAGTACTGTACATAATTGCCGTCGGTTTGTCCTTCTTTCTCCTCTTTCTCACAGTCTCCGATCCCTTTCGAACGGTTTGCTCCTGCTCCTCAACTTGCATAACCCCTTTTCGAACAGCTTCCAGCGGTTTGCCTCACTCCCTCTCGAGCGATCGGCTTCTTCTTCTCAAAAACATTCGCTCGTTCGAGCGGATCTTGCTCCTCTTTGTTGTCCTTAGCCCAACTGGACTTTGCCGTGTCGAATGGCTTGTTTCTACTTTGAAAAAATGCTTGCCTTGGCTACTAATAGCAATCTACTCCGTTTCTTTCTCGAAGTCTTCATCCCCTTTAGTACATCGGCTTGCCTCATATTTCTCGCAGTCCTCAGTCGACGCTGGAAGAAGCTGGGCCGGGAGCTAACGAGTGCTGGCAAGTGGCAAGCCTCTGAGAGTAGCTCCAACAGGAGACTTGGAAGCCCAGTTTTTCCAACGCTCTGAGGATTTGGGAAGGCGTCCAGGATCCAAGAACCAGACATCGTGCACCTCAGAAGCACCCGATAGATCGCATGCGCGATTAAGCGCAACGGAAGTATGGTCTCTTCATAGCGCTAAGCTCGCTGCGCCATCGAAAAGATCAGTTTCCCCGAACATGGCGCGCTCCGCTGCATCCGGAATGCCACTGGTGTCTTGCAGATTCGGTAGAACAGCAATAGATTGCAGAAAATGTATCAGAAGCAGGCAATGAGAATAGGAAGACAAAGTACCCTCCAAAGCATCGTTCACCATCCTTGGAAGTTGCCCCCGGAAGCTGCAAAAACCCTATGTTCATTTTTGATCAACAGATGGGGTGGTTTGATCGCTTGCCTTCTAAGGAGACTACAAGCTGCAACCGGTCCGCGGATGCCTAAACAATTAAATAACAAAATGCATAGCTCGGGCTGCCTGCTTCTTGGTATGACTGTTCCTGTATGGCTGTACTCACTTAGCACGACTGGAAACCTCTTGGGCGCATTCGATTCAGCAAAAACTGCTCGGGTATTGAAGGTATCGCCAAGGTTCAGGATCACAGCCTCAATTGGAACACCTTCTTTGCGTACACTAAACTCTGGACTCTAAACCCTTTGTCGTCCTGCGTCATCCAGCTAGAGGATTGACCCATGGGGCCTCCGGAAGCTAGCAAAATCCAGAAAGCCAGAAGGCCACGAACAAGATTAAGCAGTACCAGATTGCCGAACGACACTTCAACAACGCTTCCGAGGTCCGTAGAAACCTCGCTTGACAACCACAACCCCGTACATCAACTCTAAGCCCTGTGTGGTCCGTTCTTGCGGAGGCTTGACGTACGGGCCTCCGGAAGGATTTGAGAAGATGGTCACGAAAGTTAGGGCAAACAAAAGAAGTAGAGTCGATAGAGTTCGATCGCTATTGCGTGCATGCTCCGCTACACCTTTGTGTTGTCATGAAGCTTGAAACCCCCCAAAAATGATGGCATTCTTCTGTCTTGCACTGGCCCACATACAGATACACCCTGGTCGTAATACCTTGGCCGATCTCATTGCGCTCCAGGATGTCCCTGCATAAGCAATAACTCGTACGAGCAGCTTCGAACTGTCCTGGTGGCAGCATAGCTACTTACTGCGGCATGAAATTTGTACCTGCTGCGCAGATGCACCGAGCCGCGTAAACAAGCAGCAGGTTGCCATGTTGTTTAGACAGATGGACCCTAAGTGGCGGGGAAAAATTATCAAAGAGGGGATTGTGGGGCCCACAACCAAGCCTACACCGCCACATCAGTTTAGGAACTGTAAACCCTTTTACTACGATCTTTTTATACGGCCATTTTATTTCAGTAGTATTTATTTTTGCATTTTTTCATTCGTCATCGTCTTCATTCTATCATAAGCGACTTTATTCAGTCAACATTTTGCGAAATTCTTTTGTCTTGCTTTGTTCACAAAACTACTCAAATTCTTAAGAACCTCTAACCTCAATCTTGAACGAGGTTGCTGGTGATAACTGACACCTTTTCATTATGTGTTGAAACTAATTATAATGCTTTTTCATGCGAGCATAAACCTGCAGCAGCTAGTACTTATCTACCTTTTCCAAAAAGCGGAAACGGCTCTGGGGAGTCTTAAACTGCTACATTAATTCAGATACATAGATTTCTTGTGAGTTTGAGGTTGTCCTGTTTTGTCAAAATTATAAATTATAGCAAGTTTTAGTGGAAATTGTGTCGTGGAGATTTTGTGGTTGGAGCTTATGCATGTTTTAAGATTTTAGTACAACTATGTTCAGTAATCCGAGTTTTTGATCAGTACTTACCCCTATATTTAAAGGATTTTTTCCGGAAATCCCGGTTTTGCACTCTGCAGGAAAACCCCTTTCCTTTACCTCTTCCTTTAAGCAATCCGAGGCCCCAATACTTACTACGAAGGGAAAGCATCTGTCCCTTAGGCTTAAGACTTACTACTTTACTGCAGTTAGAGGCTTCGTAGAAGCTTAAAGCATACTATTTTACTGCTATTACGGGCTTAGTAGAGGCTTAAAGCTTACTACTTTACTGCAAGTAGAAGCTTAGTAAAAACTTTATTGCAATTAGAGGCTTAGTGGAGGCTGAAAATTTACTACTTTACTGCAATTAACGGCTTAGCGGATGCTTAAAAACCTTACTACTTTACTGCAATTAGAGGTTTAGTAAAGGCTTAATTAAAACTTACCACGTTGCTCCAAGTAGAGGCTTAGTAAAAGTTTACGCTCTCACAACTCGGACATGCCAGGCGAGGGTCTCAATACGAGGTCGGGTGACACATGTGGCCCAGAAGACTCCTGACTTCACATCACCGGCCACAGGCCAGAGACAAGGTAAAGCAACCCAATCTCAAATGTATAAAGAGGGGCCAGGGGCCACGAACAAAGGACGGTGACTATGCTTCAAATCAGGCTAATTTGCTACTTTACTGCTATTACGGGCTTAGTAAAGGCTTAAAACTACTTTACTGCAAGTAGAGGCTTAGTAAAGGCTTAAAACTTACTACTGTACTGCAATTTGAGGCATAGTAAAGACTTTACTGCAATTAGCGGCTTAGCACAAGCTTTAAAAACTTGCTACTTTACTGCAAGTAGAGGCTTAGTAAAGGCTTAAAACTTACTACGTTGCCCCAAGTAGAGGCTTAGTAAAAGTTTAAAACTTACTTTACTGCTTTTACGGGCGTAGTAGAGGCTTAAAACTTACTACTTTACTGCAATTAGAAGCTTAGTAGAGGCTTAAACTTACTACGTTACTGCAATTAGAGGCTTAGTAGACTAGGGGTTGCTTGTCGGACCATAGACAGCTCTTCAGCTCCTTCTTAGATATTAGACATTAGATTGTTAGAACAGATAAGATGTAGTCATTACAATACAACAGGCAACGTCAGACAAAGACAAAACTTTTTTGTTCTGAGTTCAGCGTGGCTCAAGAAGACAGCAGGGACGCCCAGGCCATGAAGATGACGTCAGGGCGATCCAGACGTCATCTTCATCGCCTTGGCGTCCATGCTGTCTTAAGGCTGCAGCAGTGACACCCTTGCGGCCATCGTTCGTGCCTTCCTACTCCTCCTCCTTCTCCAATAATGCCAGGATGTCGTAATGTTGATGTCGTCGCGAACTTCCAGCTTGCCCTGAGAGGTGATAGACCTGGACTGAATCAGTACAGGTCCATCACCTCAGTCAACCAGGACAGAGTGGTTCTCTACACTACTTTGAAAGACAGAAGTGCAGTGCGCGCTGACACTCTTTTTTCCGCAGAGATTGCCCAAAAAGGATGCAGTGCTTAAGCGAGGCGTTGCCCGCACGAAAGGAAGTTAACGGCAAGGCGATGCCGAGCGGTTTTCCCCAAATTTGTTATGCGACTGTAGTGTGAGAAGTGTCGTGAGTTGCTAGTGCCGAAAAGCAGCGCGGGGCGAAAGACAGCTTTCAACACTAGATAGAAAACACAGTTGACCGAAATAACAACTCACAACTAGCGTAGCACAGCGGTCAGCCAGGCTGGAAGGATATGCTGTACCAAGCCCCCCAGCCAAAATCACTTCGAGTGGCCGGTGACAAGCTGGCAAACCAATGCGGGGGAACTTCCTCATTCGCCTGACGTGACATACCGAAGTCAGCATACTGCAACACCGGTTTAGCATCCTGGCTTGTACGGGTCAGAAGGAGGTTCTGAATCAGCTTCTTTGTGTGTAGGTAGTGAAGCTCAGCAAAGAGAAACAAACTGAGACTATACCGCTCGGAAGCACTTTGTTACCACCATCCCAAAGTGTAACTCCTCCAAGTACATCAGGAGGTCGCAGTCAGCTTTAGGCATGATCAAACCAACAAACTGGTGGCTGTTGTCTGTAACAGCGGCAAAGTACCTCATGATGTTCGGGTGGCTCAGGTGTTTGATTTTCCCAAGCTCTTCAAGGACATCGGCACTCTTGCCTGCGGCAGCCACCTTGACAGCAAAGTGCCTCTCAGTCAATTGTTCCCTGACTTGTATGCATGTCGAACATGTCCCTTGTCCAAGCTTCCGCTCCGAGAGTAAGAGTTGGCCGTGCCACTTGAAGACCGGGAGGTCATCTGCATTGACTGCAGTCATGGCTTCTAGAGGTGTTTGCACGTTTCAGTGCTATTTGGCCAGCCATTGCTTTTGCCTGCTCATTGCATGAGTCAGTTTGCTTGTGGTCCTTCATGTATCCCCACCGATGGCTCAAGGCTTTCCTTGTTTGGACCATGGTCTTCTTCCTCAATCGCCTTGAAGCATCCAGTACAGTACACCATGCTGACAGGCGTGGGCAAGGAACACGCCATATCCTGAAGGTGCACGTCTCAGTCCAAGGGACTTGTTTGTATGCTTCCGTGGCATGGGGACAAAGGCAGGCTAAGTCGAGAGATTATTGGACGATCAACAAACATTTAATCAGACATATTACTATAATTGCATCCTTAATTATTCAATAAAAACAATAAAAAAACAATAAAAAACAATAACTTTAATAATCGAATATTGTTTTCAATAATTTCAATGTTTACTAGTCAGTCAGTCTTACTAGTTAGTGGACAGTCAGATAGTACATGTACAGTCAATGGCTGTAACCTGACTTGAGAAACAAACAGAGAAGTCATACAAGTCAGGACAGATTAACTGCACATGCAAACCATGTCTGGAATAGTGACACTTCATAATAAGTTCTTGGCCAGAAGATCTCCAAGACCAAAAAGACCTGTCAGGTACTACAGTTATGTATGTACGTCACAATGAGTTTGGTATTTGAGGGCCCAGCCAGCAGTCAAGGACAAGCAAGGGCCGGGCACCGACCGACAGGCAGACGGACAAGCTGCCAGGTTGCCCCGTCTGCTTGTCGGCAAGTCTCCAGCGACCTTGCAGAGGATGGGCATCTACCCAGGAACATCCCAGGCACAGGTCTCAAATGTATCAAACGCCACCTCCAAGCCAGAGTCATTCAGCAGCCTAAGCAGTCAGAGATATTCCAGGTTGGAAGACATATTCTGGAGCATCATCCCGAGCTAAGCTCCGGGCAACTGTTGACAGGTGGCATGGTTTTGATGAGCAGGCATGCAAACTGCATAGCTCCAGTGGGCTGCCGCCTGCCATCCTTAGCATCCAACACATGTGTCTGATGTGTCCTGGCACAGCTCTTGGAAGCGCCTCAGCCATCAATCATGTCAAGCGAAGCTGATCATCCAATGAACTCTTCTTCCCACAGCCTCCAAGTCAGTACAGTCAGCTGAGGAATGGGAGCAGCACAAGGCCCACAGTTCTTTTCAACCCATGCAAGACAGGAAACTTCTGATGACCCACCGAGCATGTGTGAACCAGATCAGTGATTTGAGTCACACTGCTCGATGGGTCCAGACATTTCCTCTCATGCGCGGTCGGTCCAGGCATTTCCTCTCTCATGAGAGTGTGGTGTCACAATATCTGCTGCAGTGATAAATGTCATTTTGTCATTGTTATATTAAAATGGTTCGAGCTCATGTACTGCTGGGACAACTTATCACTGCCACACAGCAGAATCTTCAGCACCTGCGGTAAGTACCACAGAGACAAACAAATTGAATTAGAGTCAAAAATAGTCAACAACCTGAGACTGAAGTCACTAATTGGTCTGCTCTATCTGGTGCTTCATGTTCAAGGCCAGCAGCATATCCAATCGCCGGATCAACGGCTGGGTGTTCGGCCAGTCCTCAAGCTCCACCGCGGTACGGGGGTGCTTACAGAGTTGGTTTACCATGAGACAAGGCATAAGACAAAACGAACACAACCTTATTCAGCACAAGTGCAGAAGCCAGTAGCTCCTCACGACCCTTCGTGATCGTCTTGACATTGTACACCCCTCTAGCCAGCAATTTGGCAATGTCTTCGGTCTTTTGCTGCTTCAGACAAGGCATCTCAGGCATACCACACTTTCACCGCCAGACAAAGTTGAGGTTCCGTAAGCCAGGAAGTAGGATCCACAGCAAACCACTTGGTCATTCAGTCATTCAGTTCTGTCTCATATTATAAACCAGGAACCAGGCCAGCATGACACATATGAGACGACTGATCAGGCTGCCCGAAACAAACCACCTCACTTGTCTCATATCTGTCACAGGTCGTGGTTTAGAATATGAGACCATGGCACATAACAGACAAGGTACAGCATCAAAGTCAAGGATTGCGTTCCTTCGTTTCAGCAGCTGCACCATGGAGGACAGCCAGGCAACACCTAACTTGTCCTGTGACAGGAATCCAGGTACGTGGGCCAGAATGCCTTCATGTTGCTTAGCTTTGCCCACACATCACTTAACGGAGTAGCAAAGCACCACGAGCCCAGTTCTGGAGCTAACGATACGGCAGTAGACATGGACCAAGGACAAGCCTCTGGATAACGATCTCAAAGCTGCAACCACAGCGTGCAGAATCACTCCAGCAAAACTGAGGCCAGTACTTCCCAGTCCGGGAAAACATCATATCATGCAGCTAACTAACTTAACTGCTGCAAAATTGTCAGACGCATAACTTTAAGAGTTTTCGTTTGAACTCCAGGACAATGCCGTTCACCGATGCCTCTGTGAAACAGTCAGTCTGTGCAGACAACAAAGCAGCCTGGACATCACAGAACAAGCCCAGGAGGAGCGGAGACCTGTGGTGTCCCAGAAGCAGCGGGGACTTGCTGCGGCTCCGGAGCTGGGTGTGGTGTGGAGGGTTGGGGCAGCCACGAAAACGAAACGAGGTGGGGACTATGGCCTTGACATGGCATCTCTTGCTGTTGGGCCATGGCCATTGGGACAGGCCGGTGAGTCCTTTCCTGTGGCTCCGGAGCTTGGTGTGGCGCGGAGGGTTGGTTGGGGCTGCCATGGGTTCGAAACAGGAGTGTGGGGGATAGGGCCTTGAAATGGCATCTCTTGCTGTTGGGGCATGGCCATTGGGACAAGCAGGTGAGTGGGTTGAAGGGCTAAGCCAATTGATTGACAGGCTGACCAGATCCAGGCAGGTTCATGGAACGCTGTATCTTGTTTAGGACCAGCTCCTGCTCCTTCAACTTTTGAGCAGACACAGCCCTTAGTTCAGGCATTGGTTTGAAATTGACCTGTTAGACAGACCTCAGCAAATCATTGGCAGTCAAGTGGCCTCTCCAGCAGCTTCTCTGATTCAACTACGGCCGGAATTGCACATACAGGCTGGTGGATTCGTGTTTTAGTGATCCGGTCCTGAGTTGGCCAACATATTAAATATGTTTCAATGAACAGACAGTTGGCAGACATATTTCAGTGAACACACAAGGAACACCTGCACTGTGTAAGCACGAGTCCAGGCTGAGAGTACCGCTCTCACATTCACCCCTCATCATCTTCGCATCAGCCATTGATATGCGCCCCTGTCCCTGGGTACAGTAATAGTAAACGTAGTAAAATGATTAAATCAACTTTGACACCACATTATACTGGGTCAAGTCAGTCAAGTCACCACATTCCAGAAAAGATGGCTTCCACTGCCATTCCGGCCGACCCTGTCATTGAGCACTGCGATCTGGTTTGCCTGGGTCTCTGTCTTGTCAGCCAGCCTCACGATCGCATCCTCAGGCCCAAACAAAGACAAACACTTGATCATACAGCGCTTGCCCGTAGCCCTTAAGCAGCTCAACCAGAAGCTCGGGGTTTCTCTCCAGCCACTCCCAGCCCTCTTCTCCGATGCCACATTGAATCCAGGCATTAAAGCGCGACCAGATGCCCTCGCGAAGTTTAGTGGTTGCAGCCGTAACGACCTGAATTCCTCGAGGCGCTGAGGGTCGCGACGGCGGCGGGAGCCGCGAGGTCCTGGATTGGCTGCTTCTCCGATACGAGCTCCTTGACATTTGGCACAGCGGCTGAGATCAAGATCGCGATGCTCGCCGAGCCACCCGACATCGGACGCGGAAGCAGCTGCAAGCATGTTGCACAGTCGTTTAGGATACGGCTCTGCTAACTTGGTCCACGAAATACCACTCTCAGGATCCCGCCCTCGAAGTACCCGATGCTCGTGAGTTCCAGGGCACCGCAGACGTTTTCCCCGCAGCTGGCGTGCCGAAAACACAGAAGTCACACAGGAAGTCATGATCAGTGGCTCGAGCTAAAGTTGAGCTCCAGGCAGGTTGTCGCCAAAACCAGCTGTTGATAGGATTCTCGACCCAATAAATAGCCCCAATCTCTTCACAGATGACAACGACTTCAAGGAGGAATTCGAGAAAGGAATTCCCCTTGCAGACCTTCTCAGCTTGATCCAGCCTGAGTCCAGATTTCCCTTGAGGGCACTCGCGAGTCCTCCAAGAAGGCACGATGGCAGTCGAAAAGGATGCGCAGACCGGAGCAGCGCTGACTCCAGCAGATGCTCCCGCTAGCAACAGCTCGTAAACTGTCCCCTGAAGTTCTGGGTCCAAGAGGTCCTCGTCGTCCCCATGGCTAACATCGAGACAGAGTATCCAACATGGCGCGGCTGCAGCTAAGGCCCTGGCGAAACCCCTTGACCCTGAAAAGAGATCAAGCCAACCCGAACCAGAGCTCAAGGCAGAATCAAGATCGGGGAAGGCAGAGGAGTAGACAAATCGCCCAGCTGAGAGCAAGAGGAAGTGAAAGCATGCTCAACTCCAGGGGAGCCAACGCTGAAATCGATAGGATTGATTCGAAGAGGTTCCTGAGATTTGCGAAGTTTGGCTGAAGATAACACCTGACGTACCGGAGCTCGCACAGCATGCTCTCCGCAGGAGGCAGAACGAAACCAAGGTCTGACGCCTCAGCCCGCTGCGAGGCAGAAAGTTTCTCTGTGCTCCGAACGGTAAAACCAATCAGCACGATGCGAGTTCCTCGCCATCCCATGGTGCAGTGCAGCCGTCTAGGATCAAAGAGAACAGGATGGCTCGCCACATCGAGAAGCTCGCCAAATCTCGCTTGACCTTTGTGCAGAATCTTTACTGAACCTCCCGCAGTCTCAACCCAAATCCCTCCTTGCCTGAACCGAGTCAGCAAAACTACCAAGTTAGGCTCAGAGGAGAGATTGTTTCGATCAACATGGGGAAGGGTCTTCACGTTCTGGCTGACAGCCAGCGAACTGAAAGCAAACCCAGGCCGAAGGCTACGTAGCAAAGTCGTGAGAACCCGAACTGCATGAGGGAAGAGCTCCGCCGTGCACGAAAACCCCGGCAGAAAAGGAAGCCTCTCCTCGCCTCAGCCCGGAGCTGGCTTGACACTTCCTTGGGCAAACGTCGGAAGATCTCAAGAGCGTCCTCCGAAGTGACGGCCTCCCGCCTGAGAATTTGTCGGGCTCGCTTCTCCGGATCATGAGTTATCCTGGCATGCCGGTCCTTCGAAGGCACAGCCTCGGCAAGAGGTCCATCAGGCATCAACTCCTTAGGATCGGGAAGCCCTGCGAGCTGCTCCGGATGTAACTCTTCGGCGTAGAGGAACTTGTCGAGATGATCAAAGTTTCCCTGCAAAGCAGAGGCCAACCAAGATGCGGGATCGCGGCTGGGCTCTCGCATCTCACAGCTCCTCCTAGGATCATCGCTGGGGTTCAGCTTGGACCTAATAAACCCGAAGGAAAGCCTAACCCGGCTAGAGAGGTAACCC
Source organism: Symbiodinium sp. clade A Y106 (assembly GCA_003297005.1). NCBI lineage: Eukaryota > Dinophyceae > Suessiales > Symbiodiniaceae > Symbiodinium > Symbiodinium sp. clade A. The sequence continues at coordinate 250,264 of BGNK01000242.1, read as the reverse complement.
GGGAGAGAACGGCGCAGCTCGAAGTTAATGGCTCTCGAAGCTGATCGTCCTTTCACAAAAGTAGCCAGGCTGACCTGACTGTCCTGCAAATGGACGTATCGGCTCCCAGGATGTCGCCTCCCTACGCCTTCCTCACCCGAATGGCGGCCCTCACTTCCCCCACGTTTAGCGGGCGCCTCTTTCCGACCTTGACAATCTTACCAAACTGCCGAAAAGGCAACGCGCAGCAGACCTCTTCCCAGACAGGATGTGACGAGTAGCATTCCCCTGGCAGAGCTTGCTCCTCTTCAAATCTCTCCTCGCTCCTGCAAGAAAGCTTGGGCCGGGCTCAGCAGCCGGCTCCACAATCCTCGCTGAAGCCCATGACGGCTGAGTTCCACGGAAAGATCTGATGGGATGGTGGTCACAGCTCCGGCCTCAGCGGTAGACGAAGCGTCAGTGGTCAGAATAAAAGGAGCTCCGGGAGCTCGAATGTCGACGTCAACTTGCGAGGAGCTCATTACACAGATCGCCCTGCACCCGAACGAACGACCGGCGAGGCCGGTGCTGCTGCACGGCATAGACCTCATCCAACAATGAGAGAAGCCGCCTGCGAAGCTGCAGCCCCGAAACCAGGCTGCCTGAAATCACTTCTAGATTCTAGCATCCCAACGGATGTCACACCGCCTCGGATAACCTCAATGAGGAAGGCGGCCAGCCCGCTCCCTCTTGCCATCAAGCTGACCACCCCAGAACTCACTAACACTGGCACGTGACACGGCTTTGCCCTCGTGTCGGGGAAGCCCGGCGGCCTGATAGCCTTGGATGACTTCTCGCATGATTCGGACTCCCCGGGCTCGAAGTCCAGCCTTGGCGGAATCTTAGGCACGGGGTCCAAAAGGATGAAGTCATCAATGAGAAGCCCTGCCACCACCTGACCAGCCCTAGGAGGCCTCCCCTGCAAAGAGACAAAGTACAAGCGGAGTGAAGTAGTTCGCAGGATCACGGCTAGATGAGATGTCTGTCCGTAGGCTACAGCATTCGTGTCGCCCATGGCCATGGTCGCGAGCCCTGGCACAAGGACCTGATCTCGCGTACCTCGCGACGTCCTCGTACGACAGTTCAAGAGCGAGAGCGTTGCGGCCCGCTCGGACGTCTGAGACGACAAATGCATGATAAAACTCCTTGAGGTCTTCCGCACGGATCTCCAAGTCACAAGTGTCGGGGAGGAACATAAATTGGATTTGCTCCAGCGTGCCCAGCGACCTGATCCACCTGGACTCACTGCACTCAAGAGCATTAGGGGGTCGAGCATCGAGCACCAGTCGGTCTCGCTTGCCATCCTTTGGGACGGAGAAAACTCCGCTCCTGACGCCCGGTCGCAAACTATCCTTAGGAAACAATGCTAAACGTCCCGAGGAATCCAGAAGCTCAAGCAGCCGCTTAGCCTGATCTTGACTCGCTCGGACTGCAACATGAGGAAGCCTGACTTCGTCACTCAGAGACTGAGCGAAGCTGACCGGATTCTCATACGTCCGTCGGTTCGCATTATCGAGATATGGCCGAGGATCAAAGCTGGGCCGGACGATGAAGTTCAGGCGGTCAGGCTCGACCGGCAACACATGACATGGCGAAGAGAAGCTGAAGACAGCCTCCTCAAGGGAGATGCCTGGAGGAAGATCCCTGTACTCCTGTTGGCAAGCCCGCAGCATGTCATACAAGCTTTCAAACTTAGGCGCACTACGCCCAAGCTTCTCGGGCCCGAAGGGCCCAGCGCTGTTCCAGTCCTCCACACCCATTCGGAGGGACTTCACCGCTGCAAGTTGAGCCTCAGTCAGAGGCTCTCCAAGACCTAAGTGGAGTCCACGCGAGGGCGCGCTCGGCTGTCCCAAGAACAGCCAATCCAAGATCAGGATTACAGCATTGAGTCCCAGCTCGGTGGGATCACGATCCCTTTCAAAGCCCGGCTTCAGCAGCATCGGAAAGGGCAATGGAATCGGCCATACCTGGCCAGTCGGAGGGCGGCCCGAAGGCTGCCGGAGCCCCTGCTCTCCGCAAGGTAATAGCCGGATGGAGTGAAAGAATGAAGAAAGAGAGCAGCGAGGTCTGCTCAGCACTTCGAAAAAACTTGACCAGATATCCTTAGGAAAAATGCGAGGTGCACGAGTCGGGGCCTTCGCCTGCTGCGTCCTCTGTATCCCCTGAACTCTCGCGGCCTTCAAACCTTGGCGCGGGTGTAACCCTCAGCGGGCGCTCATGGCCAACATCAGGACTGGGAGAATGGACAACCCCAGGCTGGCTAAGAACCACAACCTCATCAGAAGACAACTCAACCTCAAAAGGAGGGAGAGGGGGGCTTAACCCCGAAGCACTAGAAGGGGATTTGGCTGCTAACTCGGAAGTCCCAAGAGCAGCGCCGCCTCTGAGGCACGACAGCGAAGCACCCGACTGAACTTGAAAAAGGGGGGCGCTATCAGACTGCAACTTGAAATCAGCGTCCTCAGAAACTAGAACCTGACAAACGGGCTGGCGGCTTTCGTGGTGCAACGTGGGCTTCCACAGAGAAGCCAAATCGGTCTTAGAGAGCGCACTAGCAACATCCGACCGAGCCTTGAGCAACGAAGGCCGCCAATAAGCGCCGCAGATCCCCTTTGGTGCCTCCTTTCCCCGGCTTCCGAGGAGGCTTCCGAGGCGGATCTCCGCTCCCACCGGCAGGAGCTTCGGGTGTCACTGTTGCGCCAGAAGGCGCCGCTGCTCCAGGAGCTGTCAGATTTCGCCTCGCCGTGTGGAATGCGTCGCGCTCCTTGAGGCGCGCCATGAACACAGAAATCCATCTCGGGTCCAATATTTTCGTCTGCCTCGTCTCCAATGGATCGAGTCCCCGAGGCCTTTGAAAGGCACTGAAGGGCGGAGACGGCTGCATGGAGAATTCGCTCGCGAGAAGCCAATTCCCCTGATCTATGGCGGCTTGGCGCGATCTAGAAGATCTTCCAGCTGCCCTCGAGACCTGGTCTCCGGGAGCCAAAGCCGCTCCATCTCCACCAGCTGGTACCCCCTCGTCCTCCGACTGTCGAGAGGATCTTTGCTCCGTCTCACGGCCGCCTTGGCTCGCCCCTCGAGCTTGCCTCGCCCGGCGGATGCCATCTGCGACATCTTGACAAGCTGACTCTCGGGAATCCCTGCGAGGAGGGGCCCGAGCGAGCCCGGCGGACCATCCAGAATTGGTCCCGCTCCAGCCGCGGTCGTGTGCCGCGGTTGACGGTCCAGAAGGAAGCTCTCCCGACAAGGGAACCCCGTCTACCAAGGTCTGCATGCTGGTCTGTAGTTGGCGCATGCCCAATTCCAAAGCCCTCAACCTCTGCTCCCAAACCTGGTCGGTGGATCCGCCTTGCAAGTCGCTGCCACGCCCTACTCCGGCTCTTCCGCCGCTGTAAGGAAAGCGAAGTGATCCGAAGCTATTGCCAGAGAAGGCCCATAAGGAAGCATACGCACTTGCGATCGAGATCCAAACCCTGCAAACACTGCATCGGGATGAAGCTCGCCTTCGAGGGCAAAGTCCACCTACTCCTCGAGTCTCGGCAGGAGCATTCCCAACCAAACCTTCAGCCGCCAAACGGTGTGTGCCTCGGAGGGGATCCTCCTCTGATGACGCTAGCACCTCGGCCAGAACAGCTCGGCTGAGAGCCTCGCGGGGCAAGTAGCCCTGCGACACGATGCCATGCTGTCTGTGGGACAGCGACTAAAAACTGACCTTCAACTCTCCGACCTGAAGGCAGGAGTGGCCACCGGGATATCGCCTTCCTCAGGCGTAGGCAGGCTGGCCATCCAGGCCAACCCGAGGCCAACTCAACCCAGCTGCTCGCAGAGCCACCCCCACCTCGGTCTGGCTCGGGAGGCCAACGAATATGCTTTGCCCTTTATCGGGGCCCCACGAACCGCCGACCCTCGAAGTCAGCGAGCACAATGTAAAATCGGGAAGAGAGCCGAAGCTGGTCCCTCCCAGAGGACCCGCGATAGCTTCCCTCACAAGCTCGGCGCAGCANCCGGGCCTCCAACCTTTCCAAAAGAACCCGAACACCTGCGATCTCCTGACGAAGCAGACGTAGCTCAAGCCCTCGCTCGCTCATTCAAGAAGCCGATAAAGGCCCGTAGGGGGAAGGCCAAAGACCCTCCGAAAGGAGCCTCCCGCAAGAAGCCGAGCCAGAAAGGCCAAGTCAAGGAGAGGCCAAATCAGGACTCCCACGAAAAGCCCCAGAAGAAATGAGAGCCAATCGATTCGCAAGTCCCACGCAGCTCCTGACGAGGAGTCCCTAAGAAGGATGGGAGAGAGCTCTGGCTCGGGAGGGACCCTGACGCCTGAATCCGAAAACAGAACCTCCCTGGCAATCTGAACACTCAGTCCAACGAAACCTCCCGAGGCTCCCCGCTACAATCGGCAGTGGACGCATCCACCTCCTGAAATGACTTGGGCCATGTCAGGTAAAACATGCGAGTCAGTCAGCAGACTCATCGAGGAGCGCGCAGCAAACCTGTGCCGATGCTATACCTTCCTGCAACAGCGCCTCAACAGAGACCTCAACCGCAATGATATACGGTGGGTGCTCTCCNGTCAGCAGACTCATCGAGGAGCGCGCAGCAAACCTGTGCCGATGCTATACCTTCCTGCAACAGCGCCTCAACAGAGACCTCAACCGCAATGATATACGGTGGGTGCTCTCCACAAGAGCTAGCATCGCTCCTCCACGACAGTTGCTCCTGCAGTGCCTTTGCAGCCTCCAGAACCTTGGTGGACGGACTGGAGACCCTGCCATGGCAGGAACCATGGCCCGTATTGCCCATGACCTGGCCCTCCCGCTTTGGTACCAACCAGCATCTGCGCTCTCCTACCGCTGGTTCCGAAGCACCAGATGGCGGCACTGNGTCAGCAGACTCATCGAGGAGCGCGCAGCAAACCTGTGCCGATGCTATACCTTCCTGCAACAGCGCCTCAACAGAGACCTCAACCGCAATGATATACGGTGGGTGCTCTCCACAAGAGCCAGCATCGCTCCTCCACGACAGTTGCTCCTGCAGTGCCTTTGCAGCCTCCAGAACCTTGGTGGACCCTGCCATGGCAGGAACCATGGCCCGTATTGCCCATGACCTGGCCCTCCCGCTTTGGTACCAACCAGCATCTGCGCTCTCCTACCGCTGGTTCCGAAGCACCAGATGGCGGCACTG
>BGNK01000242.1:231679-244945 GCA_003297005.1 Symbiodinium sp. clade A Y106 | reverse complement strand
AGGATGAAGACACTACTCGGCCAGGTCCTCAACGGATGGACCCGGGGAAACGACACCGCAGATGGAGATTCCGTTTCCTTCGATCCAGGAGCAGCAAGCGAAGGCGAGGACCAAAGCGAGGATCACAGAGGAGGCGGCCAGCTCCTCTTCTGCAGCCAGGCCATGACGTCCTTTGGAAACTTAGAACCGCTGAACAACATCGAGATGACCTGATCAGAGCGATGAGTTCTGTACAGTTGCCCTGAACTATCATGTAGGCTTCATGCTATTCCTGAAGACCTCCATGATCAACCAGCTGATGCCAGCTTCCGAAAATCACGACTACGAAGAATAACAACAGAAGAAGGGATTCAATCTGGCTCCGGCATGAAGAATTTCGAAACTGCATGGGCTTTAGTTTCTTCATACACACCTGGAGCTGCTTCGGCATGAAGGCCGCGTAGAACACGCTGTCGAGCTCAAAAAGGCTTTTCAAGGCGACAGCTCGTAGAACTATGCTCCTGATGGCTAGATGGCTATGGTGTTCACCAGCCACTGGATGCCCGCGGCAAGCAAAAGGCTTGAGATGACAGCCTGGGGTTAAGCCGATCGCACACACAAGCCCCGTAATTCCTGCGTTTCACTATGCGACAATTCCACAGAACAAGCAAGAAGTGTATTGCTTCCCATCGCTTCCCATCTGCAGAGCCCTTGAGGAACCATATGCTGACAGAGCCAAGCAGCCTTCGAGAGCCGCGCTGTGCAGAAAAGGAAGAACCGTGGAAATGACACGGACCGAAGGGTTCCCATCTCCAGAATGGTGGAGGGCCCCCGAGGCACATTCCACAAGCCTTCTTCAGGCTCCCATTCCCAGGTTTCGGGTCGAGCGATTGAGGGTCAGGTGCTTCAGTCTCGCGGGTAGGATTGCAAGATGCAACAGTGCGGAGCATGCAACATGAGCGGGTGATGGTTGGCATTATGACATGCGACATGATTAAGACACAATGGCTACGAGAATAGGGAAAGAATAGCAAGACTGCCTTTCACGTTGAAACCCGAATAGCTGCAACAAAAGGCCCAGCCTTCCAAGGATGAGAAGATTTGCCGGTACTCTCTGCCCAGGTAGAGGCACCACCAAGAGATACAGAGCACGCAAAGAACACTCCCGGGACAAATGCCTTCCGGAGCCAATTCACTTGCTTGCATGCCGAGGTAAGTGTTCAGCTGCGAAATGAAGGCTGCCTGCTGCGTGGACATGATCAGAGATCCATCTCCGTTGCACACGCGCGACACAAGGCTTGTTTCTGCAATGTCCAGATGCTTGAAATCATGTGCAGTCCCAGCTCTCCACCTTTTCGCCACTTCGATCTCGAGAGTCAGTGGTTTTCCCAGGAAGTCGCCGGTTAGAAGCACGTAGCACAATCCCCCCTGCAGCAGAAGACTTCCAAGGAAGACACCGCAGCCAATCAGAATGTCGATCCAGCCAGCCTTTGTGAAGCCCAGAACGAGAAGCAGATTCCAAGTCGACTCTGTGAAAGGGATCGGCTCTTGAGCTTCATCCGTCGGCTCAGTCGGCCCAGTCCCTTTCATCTCCTCTTTGGGTTTCGATTCCTGTAGTGTTTGAGGCTTGGGAACCTGTGGCTGCACCTTTTGTGCCCATTGCTCTGCGGGGTCTTCAACTTCAACTTCTAGCTCTCCATTTGCGCTGTCAGGGCTCCAGGAGGCGGGCTCGGAGATGTGCAGGCGCGTCACTTTTGAGAGGCGCAGCTCTGATTCCAGGCGCTCTACCTTCGCCAGAACCTTCGCGGTTTCGGTTCGAAACTCATCCCGAAGTCTCACTTCGAGCTCACGAATCCTTTCCTCCCAGTCCCAGGAGTCAGATGCCATGGATGACAAGCTACTCCAGAGCCCAAAGTTTTCTTTCTTCGCCGCTTGAGCATGACAGCAGCCAGGGGAAGCTGGGCTGGAGCAGGGGATGGGGTTTGACTATCAGCATCTACAACACCACTGCGACTTGCTTCATCTTCTACTCTGCACGCTACCAATGTGCCGGACTTCTCACCTCGCCCTGACCAGTGTCGCCATCTTTTTGACCATCACATTGCTCGTCAGGCACCCAGTGACGCCGCACGGCGTCGTCGCTCAAGGCGCCGAAGCAAATCGGTGTCCCCTGCCATCAGGCCTTAAAGAGAGCGGCACGTGGAAGGTCACCCTTGGGTGTAAGTCTTTCCTTGCTACAAACAGAACACCAAACCTGATCACCGTCACCACTCTTGTTCTTACTGCTCCTATCGGTCAACCTTTGCAGCGCTTCATGAGGCCTTCGAAACTGTCAGGTGTTGCAGCTCTACATTCGTCGGTATGGCTAGTGAGTTTGCTAGTCGCGGTTTCGGCAATGCATATCACCAGCAATCCTGCCACTGTGCAAAGCTTGCACCTCGGCGTTACTGCTTTCGTCTGACTCTTTGCGCGTTTGCTACAGTTGCTGCATTGCTTGGTCTGGCTGCCTGGCTTGCTACAGCAGGCAATACGCGGGATGCTGTTTGATGGCTTCTGTCGGAGAGATGCAAACTGAAATTGGGGAAACTTGCAGGAGTTCGGTATTCAATGGCAGGCTAACGCTGCTCTGGGCCTTAAACCCGACAAGCAGCCATGTTAGCACAAGCCAAGTTGCTAATGAAGGCACCGTTCATCTTGGGCTTGGGTGGCTCGGGCAAGACTTGTGCTTGTCTTTCGGTCGGCGTGGTCTTCAGAATCACGCCTGCGAGAGCCAAGGAGGAATCTGCTGGGGGAATCTTCTTCCTGCTTCCGGGCTGTGGGCTTCAAGCTTAAGGATCAAGATTGGGGTTTAAGCAACATCAACAGGACAACTGCATCGGCAGCATCAACACCAACAACCACTGCAAAGGCAACAGCAAAACGGCAATGGCCAAAGCTAAGACAGCCGAAAGAAAGCACAAACCAGCAGGCATGTCAAGGATTAGCCTTCTCAATGGGTCCGGGTTGAAATGTGTTCAACTGCTGGCTGCAAAATTAAGATTCGGCGGCAAAAGAATCCGAATCCCTGTTCGTCCGCCCCTCACTCGTATGAAGAACCCGCAGGGGTCACAGGAGGCCACGCTTGCAGGAGGCGCCACTTCCAGAAGTTGGATTGGGATGCGCTCTAGAACTACAGAGGCTTGGTTTGGGCAGGAGAAGCGGGCTGCAACATTCTCCCAGGACCCAAAGTCCGCAAAAGCGTGCACAAGCCCCTGGCCATATCCAAATTGCTCTGCAAAGCTCCGGCGGCGGGGCGGAGGCCCAACAGTCGGTGCTTCCACCGGCACCGGCTCCTCCCAAGACGGTTGGCAGACAGGATAGCCATGAAGCTATCGTTTCGGGTTTCCGGGGTGGTGTTTCATTCAAAGGGCCTCTGTCTGTAGGTCAGCTCTTCTCACAGTCTCTGGTTTCAATTAAAAGACAGGTCTCCTTCCCTGCGTTGTCAGTACCACAGAACATTTGCACCCTGGACTCCATCCCCCCTGTACCCGTGCTTTCTTCTTGCTAAGAACACACCATCGATATACAGTCTCCTCTTGAGCACTGCAGGACATGCCGAGTTTCGGGCCTCCAAAGCTTCTGGAACCGCCACTGGCTTTACCTCATGAGAAGCGACAAGACGAAGCTTTGAAGAAGTCTCGTGCTGTTGTAATCCCACCTGTACTTAGCATGAACTACAGCAGGTGCACCTTGCAACTGTGACGCCTGTGAAACAGCCACATTGTTCAGCAGGCCCACGTGGACAGAAAGTGTGGCGTAAACGGTATACTTAGTCACAGTCTGTGGTTTCGGCTTGACAGCTGCAAGATCTTGGGACATTGGTTGAGACATGCTCGTCCGACTGCGCGAAAAACATCCAGCCCGGCTTTCTGCTTCGAAGCGGCTGCTCGGTCGTTAGCGCGACGTCTGCGGGCAGCTTCGAGGGCCGCAGAAGCCTCTCGAGTTGGGGACTTGACTTGGGCTCCAGGACGCTTTGGGACGCTTCAACACACTCTTCAATAAGTCTCTCTACAAAACCAAGGACAGTGACAAAGCGCCATGGGCCATGTCATGCCATCCAAAGCAGCTGCTGCCACTGCCCAATCGGGGAGCTGTTTGATCAGCCACAGGTCAATAGCAGCTTCGTGACTTCCCTCTCTCGTCCCTACACGAGGCCAACCCCCACTAGCCCCGAAAGCCTCTGCCGCCTGCTCAAACCGCTGGAGGCAGTTAAAGTTAGGCCATTCCAGGATCCACGCCCCATAAGAGATCCCAATTTAGAGAAATCTGCTGGTGGAAATGCAGTACTGCCGGTTTGATATCTCAAAGCCGAAGCCGTGAAGGCTGATGAAAGGGTGAAGGTCCAAAAAACTGAGCACAATTCCGTCGTTGCACAGAATGCTTTCGTGTGTTTTTCGTTTCGGCGGCTGCAGCGAGTTCGGTGAAGAAACCTTCGTATTGGGCCCGTCGCCTCGGAGAAGCGACTGAGCTGATTGATGGCTGTGGACTCCTCAGCTGAGGCACTTTACGTTTATTGCAAGCGATGTGATCGATGTTTTGCTTTTTGCGTGAGGGGGTTCGTGAAGCTTGTCGGGATAGTTTTAAACTGAGTTCCTCTTGCGAGTTGATTTCTGAACCAAGACCTGGAGTTGTTGGGAACAGTTCCCCCGCAAAAACGGGCATGGCTCCTTGAAGTAGTTGACTGCGTTGGCCCTGCGTTGATCGAACTCCTCTTGCGACAATCGCCGCAGCTGCACGTCCACCTGCTGGAAACCCAAACCCTCACTCTCGCATTGGCTTCAAAGACAAACATGACAAAGACACAGTGGCTCGGGATAGTTCCAACGTGGCTGAGTTGTAGCTTCTTCAGATCCTGGCTTTGCACACACTACTGCTACATGCTAGAAACAAGTGTCTGTGCGACGACTGCCATGCTGCTCTATGATCTTCTTTTCTGATGCTGACGTCCGAAGTGCCACATGTTGCTCATGCACAATCATCATATCATCACCTTCACAATTCGTCGTCGTCATCCAGTCATCCATCCCAGGGCCCATCATCTCAGCAGTCGCCCCGTGCCTTCTCGTTTGTGTCCACGTCTGTCGTCTGCGCCCTGCACAGAGTCAGAGCGAATGGCATCTTTCATGAAAGAACCCTCAGTGCTACTAAACCCAGCGGCTTTTTCTGTTCCAGGTTCGCACCTCTGAAGACCAAAAACCCCTCCTTATCGTGGCATGCACTTTTCCGCTTCCCAGCCTTCTTAGCTGTGGTCGATTGGTGCCCGTGGTGCTTTGGTTGGCCTTGCAACTGTGCGAACAAGGTGAACACTTCTGACCTTCATTCAAAGGCCATGGGAACGGTCGTCACGGACGGCGCTTACAGCCACCGGGCTGCTACTGGTCCAAAGGCTCGCTTGCCAGCGAAAGCTCTGGGAATGTGGCCTCAACAACTCAACAGAAATCAACACAGAGGCCTCACCACCATACTGAAAACATTCATAAGGGGAAGGGGCAGGAAATGCCATGCTACTCAAGCCACTCCGAGGACTCAATGTTACTGGAATTTGAGAAGCTAACACGCTAAGCGCAAAGTGCTTAAAACCTGATGAGCCCGAGGCCCCCAAAACAGCTAAGCCGCAAATCCTAAAACCCTACAGAGAAGAGACCGAACCTCTGAACCCGCACTCCCTCAAAGCCACAAGTCTTCAAGGCACCAACATGAAGAAATGGAAGAGGATACCCATGACCCGAACCCCTGATCTCAGAAATCATGACCCCCCCAAAAGACACACCCAGGACCCAGATATCAACAAGAAGCAACACCTTCTAGTCCATTCTTCGAGCCGCCGGGGCCGTAATTCGGAGATCCCCCGCGGAGGCTGGGCGACCCAAGGGAACCCGCCGCACCACCGCCACCTGAGGCTCAGAGCCTCGGTGCCTCGCAACGGTCTCCTAAAAGGGGACTCTACAGTAGGGCGCAAAACTCAGAATCCTTTCCAGAGTTGCAGTCTCTTGGGCCTAGGGCCGGTGGGAGACATGGGAATCAGTAGGACTGTTGACATCTACGGACAGTAAGTCTGAACAGGAGTCGGATCAAGTGTCTCCGGGGACACGACCTGCCAACTTCCCCATCCGTGATCAGTGATGATGCGACAAGGAAAATTCCAGCGAGTACCCTGTTTGAGCAATCGGTCTTGCAGCGAGTCGTGCCAGTTCAGCTTTGTGCTGGCTCCTATGATGCTGCATTCACATACTTGTGCTTCTCGTACAGGTGCGGGCTGTTGTCAATCGTTGCGGTCTTGCTCAGTCATGAGGTTTTCATTGACGCTGCTCTTGTCGGGTGCCGGGTTGTGTCGTGGAGGGAGGTTGGGCTAGCATGAACCGACAGAGCATTATGACCACGTTGTCAAAGCCTTGCGTGATAGGTAACTTGGGAATATGCAGGGAATCTAGCACAAAAGAACCATCACCACATCCGCCACTTCATGAATCCCAAATCAACCTGTGCAAACATCGTCTCGCTTCGGGCACCTCTCGATGGCAGCGGTCACGGGTGAAGTTGGGGCGACGTCCTCTATTGCCGCGAAAGGCTCCTGGTAAGTCAAAGCAGGTTGTGCCGCTGAGATTAGCCGCTTGGCGACAGTCCCGGCTCGCAGAAGACATTCACCATACCGTTTTGGGCATTGCAGCAGACTATGCCACATGCAAGCTGAGCTGCCTTGCAGCAATGCCCAAGTCCACATGTTCAGAGTCTTGTATTATGTCGTCCTCTGTGCTAAGTAGCTCTCGGGCGAAAGGCACCTGGCCACATCAAGTTGGTCAGGACAAGCGAAGCGGGCACAGCTGCAAACACTTGAGCAATGAACACAAAAATCCTTGGTGAAGGGAAAGTAACCTACATAATGCATGCTCCTGTCGGAGTTGGTTGCAAAATGTTGAAAGCTTGTCCAGATGTGCTTCACCGAAAGATGTTCATCTTCAAAGGGAGAACTGACAGAAAAGACTGCAATCAAACAAATGAACCACACTGCAGGGACAAGATACGAACATGGCGGACAACAAGGCTCATGGTACGGCGGCCATGTCAAAGGGCACAACCAAGGATGCCACCCCACACGACAGAAGTACACGCAGGATTAGGACACAGCAGAGAAACTAAGGCCCTAGATCCGAATACACCCGGAACTGAAGTATTCGGATGATGGAACTAAGAAATCCCAGAGCCCACCTCGAAATGCGCCTCTGGCGCGGTCCGGGCCCGTTGAAGCGCTGGCCTCCTTTGCACCACCGGAGGCCCAGGCGGCCCAGGCCTCGGAGGCGGCTCGGAGGCTTCACATGGAGAGAGCGTTTCGAAAACACAAGACAGTGCTTTAGATGGACGCGCAGTTCAGCTGCGCGTGAATGTGAAAGCTGAAAGAAGGCGATGGTGGTGATTATAGTATAGCAAAAACGAATTAAATACAACACAGTACTGCATACGCAGGCCTGTTATAGTTCAGATGCATGCATACGGAGTGCACATGATGCAGCATTCTCTTCTTTGAAGTCTACAAGATGTCATATGTTCAAGCATGCTCTTGGTTCTGTGATTTCAGACCTAAACCTCTTGAGACTCTCAGGGCTTTTGTCTTGGCTAAGTCGAAATCTTGATACGTTCGCCGGGACATCCACCATTCATGAAAGGTGCATGAAAGCTATGGTTGAGGACCCCTCGTGAAACGGGTCTAAGATCGGTTGACCGAGCCCGAATCACAAAGCTATATCGCGATATTCCTAGGTAGGCATTTTGTGCTTAGGGTTTTACAGCCTGACCAAAAACCTGTGTGGGAATGATGCGAGGGATGAATGGAGTTTCTATTGTCACACAAACACCCGGACACACACAAGACTCAAACGTCGGTGACTCGTTTTGACTTTTGATTCGTCTATCTTTCAGAAGACTACTGACAAATATGTCACAGCTTTGTGCCGAAGGTTTATTTTAGACACCTGTATGAAAACCTGGATGGGTCACAGAGAGCTGCGCTCGAGAAAGGGTCCGAAACACGCGCATTTCTGTGACTTGACTTCTGTGGCTCTTTTGTGCACTGAGTCGCCTCTGCCCTGCAACCGTCGTGGAGTTGGCGCGGCGGAGGCGGAAAGGAGCGGAGGCGGGTCGGGACATGGCGCTCAAAAGACTGGAAGCCTCGGAGGCTCGGGGCTCAAAGGAGTCGAGACGTAGCTCCCCTTGGCTGCAGAGCTCTCAAACGATGGACAAAACTTCTTAGGTAGTTGCACTTGCTGACCGTTTCAATAACCAGAATGACAGAGTGAAGTCTGTACAGTTGTGAACTTCAGGAACTCGAGACTCTGGACATGCAAAGGTCAGCCTTGCGCAAGGGGGAGTTCCAAGGCCTTCCAGCGAATTCGGCGCTGCAACGCAACGCGTGAAACGAGACTTTCAGCGTGTCCTTCGGCACTCTGAAACTGAGCCGGTGCGAACATCCAGGGAACATTTGGTCACGCGTGTCTCGAGTCTCGAAACCGCAGCTTGACATTGAAGCAGTCAGAAAGGAGAGAGAGAGAGAGCGAGCGAGAGAGAAAACGAGAGGGACAGAGACGAGGCGCACACATCACGACACTTGCGGATGCATTTTTCCTGCCGTTTCAGCAAGTCTTCGGCAACAACCGTCACTGAAGCTTGCCCCCAAACACTCCAAACGAAGCCTTCTTCATTGAAAGCTGCACAGGAGCAGGTGTGACTGGTAGGGCTGTAAGCCTGTGCATCGAGACGTCCCATAGGCTTCCCCGGCAAGGATGCGAGCAGTATCGCTCTCCTTCCTAGGTCCTACGAGTCGACACCACGAAAAGCTCTTGGCTCTCAATCAAGGCATGCTCGCTACGACCTTTCCCAGCCTTCGAATCTTGTGGTCTCGCGGACACACACACACAAGGTTCTTGGCTCGGGGATCCTCGAAGCCTGTACTCATAACCGTTCAAAATCCCTGAACCCTCTCCTGCGTGAGCGATCAACCCTAAACTCTAAACCCTGCAACGCCCGGCCTACGACGAGGCCCTCGTTGTTCAGCGCGCTGCAGCTGCGAACGAAGGTCTGAATCGCAAAGCTTTTTTCTGAAGTGATAAGCTGGATATCGGGGCTTGAAACACAAAGCAAGGAGAAGTGAAAAGTGCGCCCAGGGCCCAGCCAAATCAAACGGTCCTAAAGTCCTAAAGCAACGGCCCGGCCTCTCCACCGATGGCATCTCTCAAGGCCAGCGAGTCGCTGCGTGGAGATCCCGGGAGAAGTGCTCCCAACCTCTCAGAGAAAAGCAGGGGGGGCCGCTTCAGACTTTCACTCGCACGAGGCAGACTTTAGGAGTTTAGGGTGTTGCCGAGACTCCATCAAGGGCTTAGAGAGTTCGTTCAAAGACCCTTCTGGGGGTTGGGGATTGTTAGAATGCTGCGCTTAAAGATCGCCTTAGGGTTTAGAGGCCTAATCCAAAGTGTTCCATTGGCTTCCCTTTGACTCTCATGCTCAGGGGAGCTTTGGAGAAATGCACTTTTGGTTGCTTCGATTGGCAGGTCTTTTAAGCAGCTTCGGAGCCGGCTTAAGGTGCATTTGGCCGGATTGCAAGACTCCAGAAAGGCAAGCGGGGAAGAGTGAAAAGGAGATCAGGCAAACACTGGTTGTTGTCACACCGACAGCAATGCTCCTGCTCCTGTTTCTGTCATTGCGGATGTGCTCTGCAGGCATGCGGCTTCAATGTGGCCCAGCCCGTCGAATCGGTGAAGTTCCTTACAAGGTCTCATGCGCGGTGCCGGCAAAGTCGGCTGAAGGATCGGCCAGCAGCCAAGTCTCACGACGACGATGCAAGCGACCACCTCTGACTTGGCGCCCTGAGTTCAGACTACGAAATCAATCCTGTGGACTCATCGCCTGAGGTCACAGATCCCGCCTCACCATCCGGCTTCCAGCCCCACGCAAGAAACCTGGAACTCCACGCAAAGACCGGCGCAGCTCATCGTTCAAGTCTGAATTGCGGTGCTGTATACAGTACACAGACCCTCTGGAAATCATTCAATCACTGAGCCTCCAGGAGTCATCCCCATTCACAGGCAGACTCGCCTGGGCCGACTTGGCTCGACATGTCGGGATATCAACAATTAGACTTCGGCTTTTGTTTGGGGCTTCATGCTACAAGCAACAAGGAACCCCTCGAGATCCAGCGTGCTGTCAAAAGCTATTCAATCTCCTACTTCAACACCCAGCGAGTCGAAACAACTTGCGTTGCACATTCAGAGGGTAACCGAAGTAAGATGAATGACGAAGGTAACAATTCTGCTGAAATCATAATTTTGGTAGGCCTGTACTCTATCAGAAGCAGCCAGATGCGTTGAGATCAAAGTAAAGGCAGCAAAGCCCAAGCAGCCCGAAATCTACTGTAAGGCCCCCCCCCCCCAGCTGAAAGGAGAGCCTGCCAGCTGCCCCGGCAGTGTGGCAGCGCTGCAAGCAGCCGAGGCCACATAGTGGAAAGAACTGAATCGGGAGCCTCTCAGGCTTCAAATCGAGTTTGTCGGGTCTTTTGGGTGACGTGGAACAGCTTGGATGGCGCCTTTGAGGCAGGGGCCGTCTTGGACTTCCACAGCCGGCCTCTGCGGCCCAAACGCCATAAGACACCAGGAAGCCCTGAAGCCGAAAAGTGATGGGTTCCTGCATCCGTAACGGCGACAACACAAGAATCACGTTGGCAGATCATGGTACGGGGTATTTCGTAGTGTTCTCAGCGGGAGCAATGACGAAGACAGAGCGAACGCGAATGGAATGAACTGTGCAGGCTTGAACAAATCATCACCCCTACAATAGACACGACCAGAACCACAAGAGCCACATGAAAACCTTGAACACGCCAGCAAAGTCATCGATGCGGCTATGCGATTTTCAGCAATCCTAAAGGAGCCCTTCGAGAACCACAGTGAGCCCTCGCCCCTCCCTACCTTCCAGACTTCTACATGTTCAATCCGAAATCCAGATCCATAATCTCCAAAATCCGAAAGTTAGATCTTGAATCAAGGCTTCTTTCGGCTTTTCCTGTCTCTGTTGGGTGCCTCTTGGCGGGCTCTGCGAAGGTGCACAGCGAGCCGTGCCCGGAGCCCCAGGGCCTCCACGGAGTGAACTTGCCGGAGCCGCTGGCTTTGAGAGGTTTTTTGGCTCCCGCATAGCTGAAGTGTCGTGTAGGATGTGGGCGATCGATTTTTTGCGCTCCCACTGGAGCAACACCGAAAACAGGGAAATGAGCCAACTGCAGGGTGAGCGACACACGAAAACTCGAACATTCGCTTCCAACCAAGCTCTTTAGGCTTAGTGCTCGGCGGGTTCGCTTGATTCCTGCCAAGGTTTTTTGGGTTTGGCTTGGTGTTCACAACAGCTTCCCTTGAAATGACTGGCCTGGCCCCACATGAGGAGGCGTGGGCCCGGAAGAGACAGCGAGGCCTCGGACTTCGCCGCGAACTCGAGTATTCGCGTTGTAAGAGGAAACAGAAGCTTCTTCTGCTCGAATCCTCTATCCGACTCTATCGTTCTATCCTGCCCTAGGTGCAAATCACTACAGTCCGCGCTGCTACGGTCGCCGCCAATGCGCGGGGCCCGTAATGCGCTGCAGCGCGGTCCTCCGGATGCCGAGCGGATCTGGATGATTGACCCCAGCATCCCAATCCCCTGAACTTGAAACGCTCGATCACAGCTGAGAAGGATGATCAAGTGATGTGGAATCGGTTTTGCTTGTCTTCTGCGAAATGCATCTGCAACGGAACTATGTGAAGATTCCACGCCGGACCCATGTTCATCCACGGACTGTTGTGTGACGGGAACTTTCAACTTTCTGGACGTGACGATGCAGAAAGCAAGGCTCATGGTCATGATGATTCGCTGGATGGCGGTGATGATGACGACGATAAACGTACTGACGGAGGTCATGATACTGACACTAACGCTTTTTCCTGCCGAAGCTAGCAATGTGTGTTAGATTCGGAACAGTCGGTCCTCGTCGTGATTCTCTGTGAAGTGGCAGAGACGTCCTGCGGCATCCCGGTCGATGACATGCGTGTCCCATGTGCAGGCCAACCCATGATATGCTGACCTCGGGTCAAAAAAAAGACGACAAGGTTGTGAAAGCTAAGCGCGCTCGCCACTGCTTTGCCTGAATGATTTCTCGACGAGAGCCCGCAACTCTAGGTTGAGAAGCCGTCGCTGAAAACGCGGCAGCTTCGCACGAGCTGTAGGCAGAAGTTGAGACTCAAGTGCGGCCTGTGCCCATGTCCGGGCTGTGAAGGATGTGACCCCGGAGCTTGTCCATGTGCCCCTCTGTCAGCCTCAAAGGGCCGAAAGAGAGAGAGATAGGTACACAAGAACTTAAATACATAGACCAATCCATCTTTTTTGCGTATATGCAGAGAGAGCGAGCGAGAGAGAGAGAGAGAGAGAGAGAGACAGAGAGAGAGAGAGAGAGCGAGACAGAGCGAGAAGCTATAGAAAAGGTAAATGCCCGTATGTATGTGTGTTTATATATATATATATATACAAATGCACATAAGATATGTAGCTGTGTGTGGCGACCGCAGTGTCTTTCCAAGCTCTTCCGATTCTCGACTCAACAGCCAGTTGTCGGGCCTGTCATAAAGCACTTTGTCATATGCAGCGCTGAAGCCCTGCCGCAGCAGCTCACGCATGGTGCCGCTGGGCAGGATCTCATCCTCAGGCAGGTACCCGACAGAGTATATACGTGGGAGTTTAAGGAAGTCGTCTGTCAACTCCTCGTCAATGACGCTTTGCTGCTTGAAGATATCGGCACTCTGGAAGACTTGAAACTCTACCCTCCTATTTCGATAGTATACGCATTGGGTGAGTCTTCTGTGCATATCATGAAACGTCGCATCAACGAGGCTTGACTCACCACTTGCAGCGGTGCGGGACGCAATGCGACAAGGGTCGTACTCATAGCATTCCGCGACCAGCAGGAAGTTCGGATGGCCTCATGCAGACGCAACCTACTATGACCAAGCCTTGTCCAGAAGGGGTGCCAATTCAATGTTTCGATGACCTGTTCTTGGAACGTGATGTTTCGACATCCAGACCCTGCAAGATGAATCCAAACCAATCATTAATATGAGCGCACACAATTTGCGTGCCTCTCTGAGGGAATGTTTGCATGAATGCATGCGCATTCGACGTGGACATCTGGACATGGGCGCGCGCGCACACGCACACACACACACACACACACACACACACACA
>BGNK01000242.1:87479-222896 GCA_003297005.1 Symbiodinium sp. clade A Y106 | reverse complement strand
CTGCCTAAGTCTTTGTGTACCGGCAGTTCGTAGTTGACGTGCACCGCCAGGCTGGTCCAGGAGTGACCCGGTGCCACATGCTGCAGGAACGTGTTCAGCAGCCGAGCGACGTTGGGAAAGTGTAGAGTCTCCTTGGTGAGGCCAATGAAGGAGGCCTTTGAGTATGCTCCAAGTGTGAAGTTCCGGGTTTCGTCAGTGCCTTCAGGAGCTCCACCGTTTGAGAGTCCGAGGAGTAAGTCTGCGCAGACTCCCATCCCCGCTTCGCCGAGGTCGGGTTCCACCACTGTTGTTGATGACCTTTCCCTCGTTGGGAGTCTTGCTTCTGCCACTTGGGCGGAGGCCCATTCGCCAGCCAGAGGTCCGCCGGGGCTTCCTTCTCCTCCTCCTTGCCTGGTTCTTTGCCAAAGAAGAGGCCTACTTCCCGAGCCGCCACCGTCGGCGCCATGTCCTCGTCCAGGGTCATCGCGGTCCCGAGCGAGAACATATAAACCGCACAGAGAGGCTTGATAGAGCGCGTGACAGCGGCTCAGGTGCACGCGTGGGTTGCGGCTGCGAATGCCGCAGTACCGGCAAGGACTGTTCGCTACAAGGCCAAGGGTGGTCTGTCGGGCCACAGCAGCGTCGTGGTGCAGATATGCTGATTTGTGCCAATTTGTGCATCAGGCGAACATGCTGTTTGGCTCCGGGACCCTTCATGGAGACCCACTGGGCACAAAGGAAGCAATGGGTTTTGAGGCTCTTCGCGAAACTCTCATGTCGGAAAACGGATNACTGGGCACAAAGGAAGCAATGGGTTTTGAGGCTCTTCGCGAAACTCTCATGTCGGAAAACGGATTTCCAACTGCGGCAGCAAGTGGCTGTAAACTCAGGGTCGTCAAGCAGAGGCCGCATTGCTTCAGTCGGGGGAACCCGGCACTCGTGCCCCTTTCGCAGTTCCCCGTGAGGAGAGGGTACCTGAGCCTCCACCTCACTGACCGAAACCTGTACAAAGCCAGCCCCGTGCAAGACCGGGCACGCTCCTCGCGAGTGCTTTTTTAAGCCGTCTACTCGATTGAAAGTTGTGTTGCAATGCTTGCAAGTAGGCATGCCATCCACTGTGTGTAGTGTGTACTGCGCATGAAGAGTGTCTTTATGCGTAATAAGGCTGGGGGCTTCTTTGTGCTGACGAGCGCGATGCGAGAGCATGATCCGTCGGCCAGGAAAGTAACAGCCACAGATGTCACACGGCACCTGCTGCACTTGACTCATCGAGNAGCGCGATGCGAGAGCATGATCCGTCGGCCAGGAAAGTAACAGCCACAGATGTCACACGGCACCTGCTGCACTTGACTCATCGAGAAAAGACGGGCCGAGCTTCCAGTGGACAATGTCGTTGTTCTAGCGTGCAAGAGTGCTAGCTGTGATTGAAAGTGTATGAAGTAGTAGTAGTAGTAGCACTAGCACTAGCTGTAGTAGTAGTAGCAGTAGTAGTAGCAGAAGTGGTAATGGTCCTCGTAGACACGGCCATGGGTGCATCCTCAGAGAGGAGAGAGAGAGNACGCAGCAACGGACCAAGAAGTACAGCTTTAGTCATGGCAGCAGTAATAGTAGTAGTAGTAGTAGTTGTTGTTGTAGTCGTCGTCGTAGTAGTAGTAGTAGTAGTCTATGCTAGTAGTAGTAGTAGTAGTAGTAGTAGCAGTAGTAGTAGTAGTCGTAGTGGTAGTGGTAGTGGTACTGGTAGCAGTACGGTTGATAATATAAATCCTGCNAATAAGGAATATACCATAATTCCCATAGTTTAGGGTTCTTAAGTTAATGCAGGATTTATATCATCAACACTAGTAGTAGTAGTAGTAGTAGTAGTAGTAGTAGTAGTCGTAGTAGTAGTAGTAGTAGTAGTGGTAGTGGTAGTGGTAGTGGTAGTAGTAGTAGTAGTAGTAGTAGTAGTAATAGTCGGTGTACTGGTGGTGGTGGTGGCGGTGGCCTTCCTTCCTTTCCTTCCTTTCCTTGCTGCCTTCCGTCCTTCCTTCTTTCCTTCCTTCCTTCCTTTCTTCCTTTCTTTTTCCTTCCTTCCTTCCTTCCTTCCTCCCTCTCCTCGCCTTCCTTCCCTCCTTCCTTCCTCCCTCTCTCTTCTCGCCTTCCTTCTTTCCTTCCTTCCTTCCTCCCTGCCTTCCTTCCTTCCTGCCGTCCTTTCGTCCATACTCCCTTCTTTTCTTGTGTGACAAAGGGAAAGTTTTTTCTTGATTGGAAAACAGTTTTATTTGATTGGAAAAAGTTTTTTTGATTGAAAAGAAGTTTTTTTTGATGCGCATCCCAACGGGGACAGGGTTGCAACGACAAGACAACCAGGTCCAAGCCAACCGTGAATTTCCAAGTAGACCATGGGTCTCCCCAGAGGTTTCAATGACCTTGGCTTGTCTCGCTCGGAACAATGACCCTGAACCCTGAACTGCCAAAAGCTTGATTTGGGGTTATACCGGACAGCGACTCGCAGCTGAACTTGCCTTTACCCGGCCGAAGATGGAAGAACGCGCCTGCGAGCTTTGATTTGGGGTGAAAGCTTTCTTGCGTTTGGTGGCTAGTATTGTGACATTCAGAGTCTTGGCAAACAGCCATTTCCTTGAATAAATATTTTTACGATGTCGATACGGTTTTGATATGATTTCAATGATCCTTCCGGTTACGATTTTGATATGGTTTACGCTGTGGATACGGTTTGGATACGATTCTGATACGATTTCGTTACGATTTTGATAATCTCGATACGTCTCCAGCCTCCCCCGGGACTGGTTTCGATGTGTTTGCTATAGGTTTTTGATAATTTTTCGGGCTTGCAGCCGAGCTGCTTTCCGAGCCGTGCTTGCCCGGGTAGCTGTATTGTAATCGCAACCAGAACCGTATCAAAATCGTAAACGGGAAAAACCCCTAAACCATAAGAAAACCATAAGATAATCATAAAAATATTTCCCGGCGCAAACCCTTAGTTTGCCAGGTGTGGTGGTCGCAAGGCTAGTAGGATTCGAGCCTTCACGGCCCAAGCGAAACAGTTAACCTGGCACTGCCTTGGGGGCAGGGCTAGGCAAGATAGCTGCGAGAAGCAGCCAGATGAGGATTCTAGGCCTCGTAGAATACGTGCGTATCCTGCATGTGCTTCTCTGCACACCCGAACTACCCGGAACCCCAAGCCTAAACCTTTGAGCCCACAACCCCGTGGACCCCTTCAACCAATGACCTGCCTTCTCGTCCACAGGCAGAAACCTGACCACAGTTCTAGCTGTCTTCTGGTCATACTCTTCGTGAAAGAAGCGCAAGTTTACATCGCCCTACGGGTAACAAAGGGTCTGACCCGACCATGCGAGCATTGACAGGGGGCTCAATGTGGCTCAATGCTAGGAGCCTGTCCCTCAGCAGACCTATGTTCAAAGACGCCTGATGGTGCAGAACACCTGAAACAAAGCACAACTGCACAGTCTTCTGCCGGAGGCCGGAGCCTCTTTCTTCGAAATGGACTGGCTCAGGCTGCATGCAGTTGCCAACTTTGTACAACGAAAAGGCACAAGCTCCCAATATGTCCAAATAGCAAGGATCCCGGCCTCAGAGATTTGAATAAGGTTTGGGCTAGGACTTCAGGCAAGCACCGCCCTGAGGCCTTAAACCTTTTGAGTCTTTAGAGACACGCCGAAGCCTCCCGAAGCGCTGCTCGAACTTGTCGGGATGCCACCTGTCACAAGTCTAATTATGCTCTTATCAAGGAGGCCGTGCTTGAGCAACCAAGCAGGGATCTTCAATGAGTTCTACGCTTTCCTTGTTGTGGGATTTATAAGAGTCCGATATCATCTGCTGTTGGGACGGTTCTGGGATTTGAACAGGTTTCTGGGCCCTTATCGTGCTGCGCATATTGGCAGCTTTGCGGAGGTTGACAGAGATGCATGTGGCTGCATAGGACGATGCGGCGTTTTACGGAAGTTACTAGGGAATCTACAAGGATTCTTGGATTTCGAGTCGTCCGTGGATGTTTTGGCTCCATGGCTTTACAGGCTCAGGTGGAGTTGATGCCAGCAGCGGAGGGTTTGAAGTCTGAAGGTTATCAGAATCTGAAACCTGGTCCAGGAATACTCGACAAATGCGATGACAGTTCGTTCTGTGCTCTTCGGGCTTCTTTGAGTTTGAGACTTCTGCTTGGCTTCAGGGTTCGATGGGTTCACTGGGGCTTCTTGCAGGACCCAACAGCCCCCGTAAGGGAAGTGTTCCTTAGAAAGTCTTGAGCTGGAACCGGGGAAGCCCCGTTTCTCGTGGTCTTATGCTTCGGGTTGAGGGTTTTTTGGGAGGCTGGCGCCTCAGCAGGCCCGCTCGGAGTTGTGACCGAACCTCGGCGACTATGCGCAGGGTTTGTTCTAGTGACAACCCACTTGCCAGCATTGGTCATGGATGTGAGAAGAACATGAGTTTCTTGGGCTGCTG
This sequence comes from Symbiodinium sp. clade A Y106, assembly GCA_003297005.1. Taxonomy (NCBI): domain Eukaryota; class Dinophyceae; order Suessiales; family Symbiodiniaceae; genus Symbiodinium; species Symbiodinium sp. clade A. Next base: position 218,456 of record BGNK01000242.1, on the reverse strand, counting down.
TGGTGCGTGTGTGACGCTCAAGGTGGGTCTTCTGTCCACCTCGGCCCTCAGCGCCACAGGCTGCGAGCGCCATGCCCCAGCAGGGCACGGCAAACACGTACACACGCCTCACACAACCCGAGACTCACACACCAAGCATGGATGTATTTCTAATCTACTCATCCATCCGAGCCCCGAAACCTCCATGCGCTCATCCCGCATCTCCCACACACCAGGTTTGCGGCTGGTTCAAAGATTCCGTTGCACAAGTCATGTCCAAAGCGTTCCTAGTCGCTGAATCTGCAACCGACCTCACTGAAACGCCCATTGAAACATCATTCGGTCATGGTCGAGCTTCATTTGTACCGCAACCCCTTGATTCCCAAACCCCGGCAAGCTTTCGCGCTGGAACCAGACTTGAAAGCCTAAGCAAGGGTAGGTAGAAAGAAAGCTGACACGGACAACAACAAGCAGCAAACAGAATGACATCATTGCAAATGTCACCAAGCAAGATTGTCTCGGATGCCGCCCCTCCCCCCCTCACCACAACAACAGTCTTTACAGGGGCCGGCACCACTTTCGGATGCCCGGAGGCATCGACATTGAGTGGATTTTCGGCCGTACCCGAGGGCCAGGGTAACTCTGCCTTCAGACCAGAGTTGGAGCTGCAAGACTGGATTCCTTTAAGGCTCCATAAACAAAGCTTCAGGCAGCTGAAGGGGTTGAAAAGGCCAGCTTCGACAAGATGGTGGAGCCTTGATCACAATTGAGACCTCATTGCATGGACCATGCACCCGTAATGGCCCGTAGTACCAGGATTCATCTTCGACGTGCAATACTAGGCTCTACATGTCACCCGGTTCATGTCGTGTCGGAGCAATCGCATGTGCTGGCAAATTCTTGCGAAGCCTCCTGTCACAGTACAGCTGATAAGACCAAGGGAACAGAGAAATGACATATCTACCTGTATGTGATGTACGCATGTGTGCATATGTGTTGGCTTACAGGCATGTTGGCACATTCATGGGAGTACCCTTCAATCCCTTTACTTCCTTCTTGCCTAGCTTTGTTCCTCACAGACTGTTTTCTGCGAAATTTATTTACTTACGCAAAGCTTGAAGGCTGTCTTGCACGTCGGGTTCGTTTTGCCTGAGCGGGTGTGGTCCAAGGCAGGGTCATTGCACATTCCCCCCAGCACCACGAGAATGCGAACATTTCGAATCTTTTGGTTCAGCTTACCTTCGAGAGCCGAGGCCCCCGAAAAAATGCACTTGCTTTACCATGCCACCATGCTTTGCAAGTGCAGAAAAACCTACTCACTTGCTATCATCTTCACATCTGCTGGGAAGAAGTCGTCAAGTTTTCTGGTGGACACCAGCTGCTAAGCTGGGCTCAAACCAGAAATTTCGGCAGCCATCACCCGAATCTCCGCAAAACAAGCCCAGGCAAAAATTCAGAGCGCCTCCCAAAGCCGAAGCGGAGCGTCGCTGTCGCTCACGGCAGCGACCTTGGCCTGCAACAAGACATGTATGTATGCATGTACAGAGAGAAGTGCATGTATATGTATGTACATATATACAGATATGTTTAGATGTATGAATGTATGTAAGCACGCCGCCATACACATGCCGACGTATACACATACGGTCACATACATGATTAAACAGAGCGGCATCGTCTCATGCATAGTATAAGAGTCATGTGTACAGTCGCGAAGAGCGAGAGTGACAACCATGCGGTGTCCATGCTTCATGCTTCTTTCTGCCGAGCTGGGGATTCGGACTTCGGGGCTTGGACTGGCGAAGGCTAGGCGCTGCAGAGCTTCGAGTCCTTAAGACTTGTGTGGATCCTGGCTTCTTGTCAACACAAGAGGGACTAGGGACTAGAGGGCACCGACACAGCTCAATGTCAACCTGAAGGCGACTGGCCTCCAGCTGCTTCCACTTCGCCTTCGGGCAGACAAGGACTTGACTGAAGAGCGCCCCTACGATCATAGACACTGCAACCAAGCGAAACCAGCTGACTCCACAGAAGCAACTTCGCCTCATCTTGCCGTCGAGCCTCCAAACGTGCTTCAGCGGCTGCCTGTGCAAGAATGCGCTTGCCATGACATCCGCAGTCTCAGCTGCAGGGCTTTCCTCCGCCGAAATGTTCAGCGCTAACTTGAACTTTCAATGATCACAAGAGTTATTAGTTTACTCTTCTGCTGACAATTGCGCATGATGAACACAACATGGTAGCACAACCAAAGAAGAAAGACGAGTGCAGAAAAAACCCAAAGCACTAAACCCTAAACCAGCTCAGCAACCTGTTCCGACCTTTCCTAGAGCCGCATTATCAAGAGCCCGCAGTCTGAACCTCACTCAATGCCCCAGACACCACATGATATCCTTCTGAGGATTCCCCCCATTGCTGCTCCTCCCTGGCCTCGGGATCTTCTGGCGCGGTCGGCTGCGAGCCTGCGAAGATCGCAGCGACAGGGGAGTTCCATCTCTGTGGGCCTTTAACAAAAGGGTCCTGCCATAACCATTATGCAGTTATACAGTTATACGGTTATATAGTATACAGGTACAACGTATCGTACATACAATACGGGCCCGGGGCTTTTGTAAGGGGGTCCTACCATTTAAAGTTGGGTCCGTTCTCTTCTGATGCTGTCACATCTGGAATCGCCGAGGCTGGAGGTTTTGGCACTCGCGATTGGACAAGCCAGCAAAAGTTAGAGGTTGAAAGTAGAGAACACCAATAATTCAGAATCCATCAAAAAACTCTACAGCTCTTCAAGAAAGTCAAACCTTACTATGTATGATTGGACTGTTCTTGCCGGGCAAACTCGTGGTGGTGCCCGCACTACGTTCACTTGCTCTACTTGGTAAGGACACCAGCTGCCTTCAGCTTGCTCCGACGACCCCGCGCTCCGCGGACGTTTGCCTGACAAAGGTCTGGGTCTGAAGATGCTCGGAAGTCCAGTATGACCGTATGAACTAATTCTACTATGCCAGACTATGCCAGATTGCCACAGTTCCAGCGCGAGACACTTCAGACTGGCAACAGTATGCTTGAACACATATTTGGAGTTCAGGGTCAGGGCTATGGTTCCCCTACTCCCCCAATTAAGGAAAGTTTGTGGCTTGCACCAGTCACACGTTCCAAATGGTTGGCATGGAGGGTTGTTCATGGTCCTTCCAAAAGCTTATGCAGCATTCGGGATGCTCGACACCCTTGTCTGCCGGATGTAATACATAAGTCGGGTGTAGCGGAATTTGAGAACGAAGCTGTTCTGCTTTTCAACTCAGAAGTCCCATCCCTGAACCACAACCCACGTCAAAACCCCCCCCCACCCCGAACCCCCTGTTCTAATCATTGAGGCCTGTATCCTTCGAAACCGCTAAACTCTCAAGAAAGACATCCAAAGCCCGGTCATGGGCCTGAAGGAGGCGGCTCCGGATCAGACTCCGGCTTCGGCTCGGGGACAGGCCGGGCCGCCTCCGCTTGTTGGGCCAAGATTTGAGACCTCGGCTCACGAAAGGATCAGCATACGCATCCAAGCAGTAATCATGCATTCTTCATGGACAGGGAGCGGCGATGGTAAGGCTGAGTATCATTGCTACCAGCATCAGTCTCGAAGCATCTTCTTGCTGCCTATATGTAAATGCCAAGTCTTGCTTCTGCCTGCTTTCGCATGACATCTGAGGTCATGCATCTGGGTTGCTGTTACTTGTTCCCCACCCTCGGTGTGGGGTTGTTAGATTTTAAAGTCAGCAATTACTCCTCGCTGAGACTACCTCCTGGAGTGCCCAACCCCACAGACTACCATGAGACTCCCTGGAGTGCCCAATCCCAACAGACTACCGTGAGACTCCCTGGAGTGCCCAACCCCACAGACTACCGTGAGATTCCCTGGAATGCCCAACTTCGCAGACTACCGTGAGACTGCCCGGAGTGCCCAACTTCTCAGACTATCGTGAGTGCCCATCCCCACAGACTACCGTGAGACTACCTGGAGTGCCCAACCCCACAAACTACCATGAGACTACCTGGTAGGGTGGGGATGTTTGAAGTAAAATATTTTTTGTTACTTGCTGCTGCTGCTGCTGGTAGCATATTCCTTCCGAGGGCTGCGTATGAGCCGTCCCCGAAGTTCATTCAGTCTCCGGAAAATAGCTTGCAAGGAAATGCAAGCAACACACAACCAACCTCTCTCAACAAACGCAAACTCTCTATGTATATCTTAACATTACATATCGTGGTAACAATCATAGGAACGATCGTTGCGATGGTAGTGCACGCTGGCCGGCACAGCCATGTGCGAAGAATGGGGCCACCACCGATGATCCCGCTCATCCAGCGGAGAAAGGAAGTCCCCAGACACAGGGATTTCAGGTTGTCTCGTATCTTACTTAAGGTAAGAGCTTCAGCTTGTCTGACCCAGAGCACCGCGCATGCTAGGGGCACCAGCTGCACGAGCTTCGGCCTCGCCGTGCCACATTCAGGCGCTACAGGGCTTCAACAGGCCTATGTCTGTTTATATACATACACATACAGTCACATACATTTACAAATATAGAGCGTTATGGTATGAGACAATTGATCATTTCCAACGCGTACTCTGAAATTTTAAATGGCTTGTACCCTGCATAGCCTTACTACACCCTGTTTCGATTTTTTCCTTTAGAACTTCTGGGAAGTAATCACGACCTTCGACTGGCGTAAATGTTGTCAGAGGTATTGTCAAAGGCTTCCCGATATGGCTGTGAATCATCAATGCATGTTCTGGCATTGCTCCCATTGTCCAGTTGATGGCTTCTGGCCTCCGTGTCCTGGTCTTGCAGATCCCTGCATCCCTTAAGGCCTCACGGCTTTCATAACTAAACCGTAAACTCGCAAAAGCTCGAAACTTCGAAACCCTACAACCCGAATCCCTCATGTGCCTGGGCTGCAATGTCATCCATCCAACTGTCTGGCCGACCTGTCACAAATTTTTATAGTATCCTGTTTCGAAAAGGTTAAGTTACGGCTACTGCCGATAAGTCTACGAAGAACCATTTGCAAAGCAAAGCTGTAGTTTAGGCACAAGTAGCAAGTGAGCGCTCTCTGCGGCGCAAGGGTCAGCAATGTCTCACTTCTCGGTGGAAGAAAGCAAGTCAAGGTGATCTGCTGAGGCAGCGGCCCGTATCGGAGCCTGAAGACCAAAGAAATCAGGCCCACATCTTGCACTACATGCTCTCCGTGTCCCCGGCAGCCTCTACTTTGCTGAGCACATCACTTTCCAAGTCTTGATGGCTCTCGAAGCGGCAGTAGTCGTCGTCTTCCTCCGCCGCTGCGTAAGCTAGGCCATAGTCCCGCGCCAAAATATGGATTCGAAGCGACCATGTGCTTCAAAGGTCGAAAAGCATCCGCTAGATTTATTCAAAACTATCAGCATCCCCGAGAAAGGGACCTGGCCCATCGTCTCAAAGAGCTGGCGTCGCCTTGGCAGCAAAAGCTAAGCAGCTTGCACTTGACCTGAACACATGAGCAAGCAATGGTTTTGCTCAAAAACCAATGCCGAGTTCATGCTCGACAAACCTTTTGAACCCTACACTGCTTGCGGATTGTTTTTATAAAAACAAGTCACAAGCAGCCAATATGCTCTGATGCAAATGTCAGCTCTTGGGCGACCCGCCAGTCGAGCTCCTCTCGCTTGCGGCGAGCCTCGGCCACGGCGGCCAGGAGGCGATCCTGAGGAGGCACCTTAAAGGCCTTGAGCCTCTGAGCATCGGCTGAAATAAGCTCCCGCCTCCTTGGCCGCTTGCCGGCACCGCTCATCTCGCTCTGCTTCTCGCAGCAGCCCTGAGTGTGGAAAAAAGTTCTAGGGAATTCCTGACATGAGGCTTGGCTGAGTGCAGGCACCGTCCAGATCCATGGCCTCGGCGGACTCGCCTCACTGGGTGCTCTCAGTGCTCTCTCGTAATCGGGTTGTTGACGAGACTTCGGTATGGGGTGCTTGCGCTTAAAGGCTCAAAAGGTGCCCATAGAGTTGGCAGTTTTGACCCCTAGACTCTAGAAGTGAATTTAAATGGTGCAGGAATGCACACATACTGGCAGAATGCCCATACCGCGGCCTTAGCGGCTATCTCAGCACGAACCTAACAGTGAGCGAAAAATGTACCGGGAGTGCTGAAGAGGGTGAGAGGTTGCTTACATCTTGTGTGCTAGGCCCAGAGCCCGCCTTTGTCATCGCACGCCCCAGGGTCGGCAAGGGCCTTGGTGACAAAGGCGGCATTGAGGTGAGCTGATGCACTTGGAAGCCTGCCCATCTTCGTCATTTTGTTCCACAAAACGATTTCGGTTCCCGAGCAGACCAGTCAAGAATAGGATTTTACTTCATCACTTGGCTTACAACACCCCCTGCACCTCGACGAGGCGCATCGCCACACATCCGCGGCAAAGGCGCCTGCAGTGGGGGTTAGAAGAGGCAACACCTCAACATTTCGCCACAGGCTTGAACTCGGGTCAGCGTGAGGCACTGCCAAACACACAAGGACATGCGTGAATATCTTGAAGATGTGACTGCGAAGTGATTGGATATCAACCTGACCCTGAGTGCATCAGGAATCCAATTTCCCACGGTAGCATGAACCTGGAGACCTCTCACCTCATCTCGGGCAAGATGTTCCGGTGACTTTCCCGAAAGAGCTTGACGCCCCATCCGTAGTAGACTCTCTTAGACGTGACATGACTTGCACAACTCTCGTGCTTAGACTCCTCAACCCGGTTCCTCAGAAAGGCCCTTGGATGTGCTCGCGCCGCGTCCCGTGCTCATCTGAGGTCGCGGGCGTCGCCAGGCACAGGGGAGACTCTCCCAAGCCGTTCCGGCTCTCAAGGATCGACCTCAGCCAACACACCAAAGCGGCTTTCAGGCCTTTTTAGGATTGGACGCCTGCTGCAACCACCGACAGCACCTCATCCTCCGCGTCCGCCATCTCTCCCTCTCCCTGTCTCAGTCCGCTTTGTGATGATGGTCAGCATTACTCAGTGTCATTGCAGTCATCATGTTCAGACGTGTGGCCACCATCGCCTCAATCTTACGCCATGCCATCGTCATGACAATGACCATTGACAGCTTCAGCGTCAGTATCATCTTCACCACTGGCATAGGCTAGGCCACAACGAGAGTCAACTCAAGTCTGCATCGTTGCCGTCGTCATGGACCGTAGTTTGTCAAGCGGCTGCGTCTAGAAAAGACACAGTCACGAAGCTGCCTGCACAGTTCGCTATTGTCTCGGGTGCGTCCATTTTCTGACGAACGACAACTGCATATGTGTGTATGACGAACATGCGACTCCCTGCCGGGCACGGACCAGTCTCACTGTACGAACTTGGGAACAGCTTAGTATCAGTTCCATCATTACTGCAATCACTGATCACTGCTCTTGCTTGAGTCATACTCACGGTCATGCTTGGAAACGGGCTCGGAGCCTGGTTGGCAAAGCAGCCACGCCTTGGCAAGCGATTGCCGAAGTCAAGAAAGCTACTTAGCTGAACTGCATGGTTTACGTTTCAGGTACCGGGCCATTTGCTTTGTCCCTTGCCCTTACTAGTATTCTCGATCAATTTTTAGTCTTAGCCATACCCTACTTAAATAAGAAACCGAAGGGCCCCTCAAAAGTTCTACAATGGACCCTTTGCCGAAAAACATCGGCAGGATCTGCAAAGCAGACGCGTCTGGCTGGGCCTCCTGCCATCAAGCCGGGGCAATTTGCACCTGAGCGAGGATAGCAGTAAACAAGACAGGATTAGTAGTAGTAGTAGTAGTAGTGGTAGTAGCCGTAGCAGTAATAGTAGCAGTAGTAGTAGTAGCAGCAGTAGTAGTAGTAGTAGCAGTAGTAATAATAATACCAGTCGTAGTCGTAGTAGTCGTGGTAGTCGTAGTAGTCGGAGGAGCATCAGCAGCGGTGTCAGCAGCAGTGGTAGTCCTGGTCGCAGCAGTAACAGTAACAGTAGCAGTAGCAGCAGTGGTGCATAGTGGCAGTCGTCGTCGTTCTCTTTGTATGCGAAGTAAGACGCAGAAGTAGTAGAAGAAGACGTAGTAGCAGTAGCAGAAATGGTCTTCGTCGTCGTTGTCCGTCGCCGTCGGCAGCAGCAGCAGGAGGAGTGGGAATACGCCTGTGATCTGCTTCCGGTGGCCGTGTGCGCCGGGCGACTGGCTACGATCCTTTCGACTCTTCCTCGATCCATATGTTTCCGTTGAAATTCTTGTTGCCCCAAAGATGCCAAGCTCTTTGTAATGGTCTCTGCCGAAAATTGCTTAACATCCGCCGTGCCGGTCAGAAAGCGCAAATGCCCGAATACACTGCATCCCCGTCGTTGGCTGCCCTGTGCTGGGCGCTGAACGGACTGTAAGATGCAAAACGTTGTCCTCGGCTCGCGAAGTAAAATTCTTAGGGAAGCTCAAGTGGTAAGGCTTTTAGGATCTTTGTGTGTGCAACTCCAAGCCCACCAGCAGAACCAATCCAGCTGAATGGCGCGCAGGGTTCAGGATCCTTCGTCCACACGGTCAAGAATTTGACTGTCGACAAGCGCACCGTGATGAGAACAACGGCAGAAGCCACGCTTTCATGAATGCCCAAATGCAGCACTCGTGTAGTGTTGAGCCTCCAATTGTTGGCGAAACAATAGAAATCCAACCAGCATCCCCTTACTGTTGAACCACTCGACAGGAAAGAGGTTGCAGCGCTCTCCTGATACATTGACGAATTTAACGCAAGAGTATTCGGCACGAATGTGGACGCACATATGAATCTCTCATGGTGTGTGTAAGACGCAGCGAGCAGTTTGTAGATGCTGGTGACCCGTATCAGTTCAACCACAAAAAACCTGTGCGCACATGGTATGCAGTATGTCCAACTCATGAATGTCACCATCACAACAGACCACCAGCATGATCATGATTGACCAGAACGGCACAGGGGTTCTAGCTCGTCATGAATGAAGAACAGGATTAGCACCGACGAAATATGCGAAACTGGAAATGGCCATAGAAATTCGATCCTGACAAGAGAACAAAGTGGAGCCGCACAAATGAGAACATGCTGACACAAGCACATGCAGTATTTGGGATGAACAACCATAGTCCTGCTGGCACAATGTCACCATCCTCGAATTTTAAAAGGATGGAGGTCACAGCATGCAATGAAGGTCATGCAGAAACGAATACGTCAAAGCTAAGACTGCAGCTGCATACTATTACCGTAGCAACGCAAGAACAACGGCTTGAGGACACAATGCAAATTAATGTGAGCGTGAGATCATGGCATCACGGGGAACGTACCGTACGACTGCGTGTCCCGAACCAGAACCACAGCCAAAAACACAGCCTTTCTTGTTGAAAGGTGCGCCTAACACTGACGTCTTACTTTATTGCACGAGTGACTGTGGAATGGAACCTGAAGAGGAACAGGAATAAGGCTGCAGTGCCAATCAAGGATCGTCATTCTTCTTCCAGCCAAGCCCATACTTCCTCTCCGGTTTAAGCTTTTTCCCGGTGTAAGCTCGAGGCTTAGGGTTTCCTCCACTTGTGGCTTGGACATCTTTGCGTGGCCTATGGCCCCTAGCAGCGAACTCAGCACCTGAGAGTAGGCCTTCAATCCGGGAACAGAAACCGCGTCCCAGACCAACTTTATGCAAAGCCTGAGACTGTAAACTAAAAAGTAAATCCAACAGTCCGCCTGATATGATAATGCATACAGCAAGCACGGGCTGGGATTTCTCAGCAGGGCTCGCAAAGCACGGGGGCTTGGACGGGCTTCTGACGGCAACCGCTACTACTCTCGCTGCTATCGCAACGCATTCCCTAAGCCCAATACCAGCGAACCTGAAGATTGACTAGCATCGAAGTCAACCTGATCAGGAACTGCGCGTCCATGATCTTGCCAGCCTGTCAAGATGCTTTTCAATACAGAAGGATCGATCTTCGGTAACATGAGCACCAGGAACTACCTGCATATTCGGCCATGCATCAAGTTGAGACTGACACGGCACAGCTTGAGCGGGCCATAAGTAAAACATGTGTCGGGCGAACTTCCCTCAACGTAAGCCTGAAAGCCTGGAGGTGGGAACCCATGGTTCCATTATCACCCGCAGAATAGCAGCAAGAATACGAGTGCCGACACTTACCATCATTCTCATCGTCGTAAAGTCATTAACATCATTATCACTCCTACTCCTACTCCTACTTCCCCTCCTCCTCCTACTACTACTACTACGACTGCTACGGCCGCCGCTACCAGGTGACTATCAATGCTCTGCTACCACGACTACTTCTGCTACTACGACGACGACGTCGACGGCTACTGCTACAGATTACTACGACGACCACCACTGCCGCTGCCCTTGCCACCACCACCACCACCAGCAGCACCACCAAAAGAGTAGATATTCGTGACAGGCCTCCGCAGCCTTGGTAAATTCCAAAGCGACGTTAGCTTCGGACCTCGACCTCGTGCAGCCACGCGGAGAAGCGTCTCAGGTTTCGATTTGGGTCCAGGCATGTCCGAAGACGACACGGTGATTACCGAGACCGCATGCGAAATGGTATTAGGTCAGTTGTGATTAGTGTAAACCTTTCCCGGGCGAGGGGTCACTTGGGACTTCTCACGCTCGGGCAGCTCTGTAGCACGGATTGGGATTAGGGCTTAGGGTTCAGGTGAAGGGTTATCGAAAAAGTCATCGTGTTTAGTGGTGCTGGGTTTCAATCTTGGGAGACGAGGGTTAACGTACTTCAGTTTTCAAGGGTTTGTTAAGGGGAGGGCCCACCAATGACAACAGTTCTGCACCATGCGACGACAGACTGTGAGAAGTGTCACAAGCGAACCCTCTCCGAAACAACACCTTCTGCACACGAAAATGCTTTGCAAACCGTGAGGTAGTTGCAGGCAGTAATGTTCTTCCTAGTAACATTCTGCCAGGAAGCCTGTGAATCAGGGGTCCCTGTAAGCCGAGAGCCCTGATCAAGTCCTGTTCAGGGCGGGCCAACAAACCATCAATGCATCCTGCCGCGGCAGTTTTCCAACATCAGCTCCAGATAATGCACCAATATCAATATCTCACTCGTGTTGCCGGTCCGGTATTATGAACCCTGATCCCAAACTGAACACCGAGACCCCACAGCTATACCTAACAAAGACAGCAAAACGCAACTGTGAGACCTAACTGTAAGCATCCGGCGAAGGCGAAGTAGAGGACCTGGGCTCGTCTTCAAGGGTTGAAATCGCTGGGCTTTGCCAAAGCCGACAACTGATTCACAAGCTCATCAGACGAGATCCGCTGCCGATGCGAAACGCAGGCCTACGGTGCACACCGAAGTAGCAGCTAAGACCTAAGAAGAAGTACAGGTAGTGAAAGGCTTTAGGACTCACACAACCGCACTTTGGCAAATTACTCCGTGTTGAGTGGTTGTGGATTGAGCCTGTGGGGTGAAAGAAAAATCACGATGACCAATATAGGAGAACATGGAATAGCTCTGGCGGATGATGCAGGGTTGTGCAGACAATATCCCTCGCCAATTGTGCGTGAGCGCACACCGTCCTAAACCTTCTTTCAGAAGATGAAAAGAATCTTGCGACGGCGACAAGCATTGCTGAGTCCACCGGCGGTCAAACCGAGAGAATTTCGAGGCATATTGGCATATTATATCGCTAGGGTTTGCTGATGAGAAAGCAGTGAGTGAGCATATTCGTGAACAGTGTCTTGTCTTGTTTGGGCGACCTACAGAATGCGAATACACGCTAGCAGTATCATGTCAATCCTTGTCACGGTTGTATACAAGCATGCAGGTATGTGAGTCTACTGGTTACTTGTGTCTCGAGAGAGCACGCAGGGCTCCGGCGAGGACGAGCTCCGCAACGGCAGAGCAGGCCCTGATCACGCGGATAAGGCGAGGAAATGACGTGTTCTCTCATGTCTGTGCGCACGAAACGCCAAATGAAAGTATCTATGTCCTTACAGTGGTCTGGCGTGTGTGGGGGCAAGAAGAATCCCGGTGCAAGGCCGTAGCTCTGTATGCCTTTCTAGGATCCACTTGTCGAGCCTTCGGACTTTCGCCGCTTCATCGCCTGGCAATAGCTGTGGCTGTCGAATGGAAAGGTGCGGCACCGCAGGACGAGGAAGCTCAAGATGCCCCCTCATGGATACCTATTCACATGTTACGAACATGTCTCGATTGAGTCACATCCCTTTTTCATGGGAGTTTGCAGGAAGGGCTCCATGGGGGCCGAGGCACCTTCCGGGATCCACTCCACCCTGGGCCAGGAAAACGATGTGCCCAACTTCAGACAACAAAGATGGTCGCACTTGCATGATACTGTAGCAGGACGTGCTCCCAGTGCGATTGTTGGCGCTTCTTCCGTCTTCTCTGTAGCTGGAGGATTCAAACGCCATCTCTGCAATCTCCACGAACGCTCGAAGACTCTAAGCTTAACTAAGACGCTGCATAACGTCAGCAGCTGTGCCACCACCATCTTGAGGAATGTGAGGAGTATCTAAGCACCCACTATGCGACCATAGATGTACCGACTGGGCAATTTGCTGGAGTCATACGCGCATTCAAAACAGTGAAACACATAGCACTGGCAGCGAATTCCAATCGGGCATGATGGGCCTTCTTCTGTTGCTTGTCGCACTTTTTAGCGGCAGCTTTCTTCTCCTTCTTCTTCAGCTTTTTTTGTTTTTTCTTTTCCTCGTCTTTCCGTGTCAGCATAACACAGAGGCGACACAAAGAAATCGAAACGAATGGCTGGGCTCAGAATTGGGATGTGGGTGGAGACTTGGCCAAACAGGCTTTAGGTCCGGAGGGCCAATCACCAATCACGCTGCAGAGTCCAGGAGCTGTCTCCTTTAATCTAAGCCTTAACCCTCAACTCTGAAGTTTCAGAACTCGGAACTCGCATGTAGGAGCACTTGGCAAACCTGGGGTCGAAGCCTTGGTTTAGGACTTGGTTAACTGGACTTCAGAGCTGAGGGTTTAGGGTTCAGAGATTAGGGTTTCAGGAGTGTAAGGGTTTTGCGCACAGAATCACGGGCATGATCGTTTGAGATAAGATGCTCGGGCTTGTCCTTCATGGGTTCTGAACGAGGTGTGAGACTTCCATGGAAAACGGAATTCAAAACTGTTCACCTCAAAGTCATCCGCCTTCTTCAGCTTCTTCCTCTTCTTCTTTTCGTCGCTCTTCTTGCCATCCTTCGCGGCTGTGGCGGGTTCTTAGATCACCTTGGGGTTTGGTCTGGGCATCGGCTATGCGTGCGGTCAATGTGTCGTCACGTCGTTGTTCGCTCGACGGCTTTGCGCACTATGAAGCAATGAAGCAGGCCTTGCTTGGGGTTCGGTTCTTCATTAACTTGGGGACTCAAGTTAAAGGCGTCCCCTACGTCGGGTGTGCCGTTAAGGGCACCGGACACCCCCGAGCCGAGGCTGCCGCTTTCTTGCCGCGTGCAGAGGCCGGAGATGCCGTCGCTTCGACACCTGAGGCCAACGAGGGCTAGCAGGCCTACCTTTGGTTAGTAGGGAATGGAGGAATGGGGTACAACTATCGCTCCTATTAAGTCCTATTACTACTATTACCACCATTCTTTCATTCCCTACTAACCAAAGGTAGGCCTGCTACCCAACAAAACAGGACAGTACTCGGGAGGCTCTTCACATGCCACTGCAGTCATTTCGTTTCCTGGGAGGCTGCGGCAGCGAACCTTCAGCCCCGGCATCCCCAAACCTATCACCAGGGTAATCACGGGAGAGCAGGCTTGAGGTCAAAATCCAAAGAAAAAGCATCACTTCGTAGGCTCTCGTTCGCTTCCCCTCCATGTCACCTCCAAACATATCCTTGCAAACATCAACTTTGAACCTTTTCAGGAACTCCCGCATCGAGGCCGGCGCAATTTACAACCACACAGTCGTCATCCTCAGGTGGTGCATTGGTGCCTGAGCCCACACGTGTTCTTCAAAAGAGGGGGGCCCTCACTGATCTACCTCGGCAAGAGCTCTTCCAAAAGGGTTTCACTTGGATTTGATGATAGCGTCGTGCGTGAAATTCTCACAGACTCAAGAAAACCAGGAAAAGTGTCTCGGTCTCAGGGTTTCGGAAAGTTCAAGAAGTGCAGGGCGGACGAAGGTCGAGGGACACTATGCCTCAGTGTGTAACTTTTCTCTAAGTCGCTGTTTTCCTTGCACAAAGGAAGCAAAAAGGAGCATCCGGCCGTTGTTAGAAAGAAGACAGAAGCAGCTGCTGACACTTCGTGCGAAATCGTGACTGCCTTTTTCTTGCGCAGAGTGCTTGTAGGCTACACAGAACTCAGAGTCAGGGAGCGCGAACAGACGGGAATGGAGCGGCATGGTTGTGCGGGCATTCCTTCTGAGATTAATTGCCCAAATTGTCATGCGTCGCGTAATGCTCGGGATCACTTCACGGGCATACAAGTTTAACTGCAACTGCCGCCGCTGCACAGTGCCCCACTGGCAGTCTCAAAGCAGGCTGTGAGGACGTGGCTCATCCGCCTACGAGACGAGCGGCTGCCATCGCCAAGCTGCTACAAGTGCTGCTGGCTAAGTCTGTGCTAGTCAGTGGTCGCGATGGCAGCTGCGACGGTGGCATTGGTTGTCGGGGTATTGGTAATGCTAGCTGCCGGTGGTGGTGGTGGTGTTGGTGGTAGTCTGTAGTAGTAATAGAAGTGCAAGGAGTAGTATTGTACCTGGCTGTTGAGCTTCATGTGGAGCTATGACTCGGGCAATCTCAAACTTGGGGTTTGGATTTGGGCATTCCCCTACTCGTAGTGCTTCCTGCACAATCGCAATGCTGATGCTACCGGCGACATTCAAGATGAAGTCGTCGTCGCCACGCGGGTGAAGATGGAAATGAAGATGGTGAGAATGATGATGACATGCTAGTACCAGGTTAGCCGGGATTGCCATTCGATGATGACGGTGTGTCACCATGGAACTGAAGCGAGCGTGGTGCAAAGGAGCTATGAACTCCGTCTACCACAAACAGCTAACAACCCAAAGGCACGATCAGGGACACTCATGTTTATGGCTGCTTGTGATACAACTGCGGTCCCGTGCATCTGCACAAAGGCGAACAAGGCGCACGTCCTTTTGCGCAGAATTCTTGATCACGGCATGTCCGGAGGTTGAGCCAACCAGCAAAGGCACGCCAGGGTGCTTTGAACCCAGTGTTGTTCGACAGGCACGTTCGGGAATATTTCATCCGGGCCTGATGTCGTAGCCAGTCGTGGCCAGACGGACAAGTGCAGGATGTCTAGTAGCAGCGGCACATTCCCGAGAACAAGCTCTGCCTTGCAAACTCTCGGTGACTGTGTCATCTTCTGGAGAACCAGCGCCGTCTTGCTTTCTTCTGAGCTGCTTTCGGTTGTGGTACCTCTTTCTTAGGTAACAAGTGACAATCGTTCCAGTAAGCTTCGATCACCTTCTTCTTATACTTTCCCGTGTAATATTCGCTGAACTCTGACCAGGTGTATGCCAGACCGTCTTCAGGATCAATGCGCTGATCTTCCTGGCTCTGCCCAAAATCGTCTGCGGCATCGTCCTCTTCCTGGAGGGCATCGGCCCTAGCGCTTCAAGGCTTCACTGCCGGATAGCTCAGCAAGGCCGCTAAAACAAAGGTGTTTAAAATTTTGGGCCCACTTAACACAAAACCGAAACCAAAGCCCAAGCCCAAATTCCCAAAGCTCCGCGCCCCTGGCTCCAGGCTCCTCCTCCTCCTCGCTTGGAGGTCGTGCCGGGGCAGCCTTCTTCTTCCTGGAGTCGGTTTTGGGCATCAAAATGATCTGTTGCAATGAACGGCGTTGCAGTACATTGCGGTGAAGAATACAGCACAGTATGATTGTACATTACACTGCGTTGGTCCCCATTACTATGTTGGACTATGCTCTGCTATGCCATATATTCTGCGATGCGATACTGGCATATTGGCATATGTTAGAAAGGTATTACATGATAATCCTTTGCCATACCACGCTAAACGACACTACACCATGTTCTGGAAGACTATATTACGGCTACGCTGTGGCATATGACTGGACCTGGAATCACTGGCCCTGTTAAGACATGTCCCCCGCGTCAGCCGTCCAGCTTCTTAGAGAGAAGCTACAGGTCAACTACAGGACTACGGCCACCGCATTCAATAAGAAATCGTTGAGAACAAGAAATGAGACCCTGGATTTTTGAGGATTTCTTATCCAAGGTCCTAAACCGTACCTAAATTCTCTAATTGTCCCTAATTCCTAAGGTCCTAACCCCTATATACCCCAACCCCAAACAAACCCTCTACACCCTGTAAACCGCCAAACCCCAAACTGCCTAACCACCCAAAAGCCCCCCTACATCCCCCTTTGTCGAATTTGGAGGGCACCGTCGCGTTTGAGGCTGCGACGCGCCGTTGAACTTTCGGCGTGGGTCCCACCAGGCCCAGCCCCTGCGCCCCGCCCGTAACACGACGTGCCCCGCCCCACTCCGCCAAGTGCGTTGTTTTGGAGGGCACCGTCGCAGGCAAAAACCACGCGCCTCGGCGTCCCAGCTCCGCCCCAGCCCAGCCCCGCCCTCCACTCTGCGAACCGTCCCAAAGTTCGACGTTGTTTTGGAGGGCACCGTCGCGGTTTGGGCCTCCAAGCGACTCGAACAATGACTGGGCTCATGGGGCTCAATTTTGGGGTTGCAAGATTTTTTTGGTTTATGGGAGCCAGAATTGGGGTCTAATTTGGAGGTTGTAAGGTCCAAAAGGGCTTATGGGAGCCAGAAACCCCGCGGTGGGAATTAAGAAATATTCGGGGTCTGGGCAGAAGGGCCGTTTCTTATCAAATCGACCCCCTGTATTGAAACGCTCAACACTTTGATGCCAAAGTTCGCTGCTTTCTTCTTGCTGCTGACCTGGGCAACTCTGCCAAAGCGGCTTCAGGCACGTACTTGCAAGGGCAAAGATGAAGCGCTGAGGCTGCTAGAGATAAGGGTCAGGCACTTTGCATTTAGGGTTCCTGTGTTTTCGGTATGGAATGTTGCAAGCAATGAGGGCGCGTGAGACATGATAGAGAAGCCTTTCATGGAGAGCTGGGGCTGGCCCGCAAAAATCGCAACAAACTGCTGATGGACCATGTCTACATGTGGAAGTATGAACACTTACTTGTGGCTTGTTGCTAAGGTTCACGTGGTCTTCAAAAGAACTCGGACTGAGAAGACGGCTTTTGCTGCTGGTGCTGCCGCTGCTTTGCGCAACTTCCCGCGCTGGGCGGCCGAGGACTTCTTGGCAGGTGCCTGACTGTCTCCTTCTCTCGCTCTCTCCATCCGTCCCTGCCTGAGGTTTCAACAACTCTTGGTTTGAGAATCCCTTGCTGGTTCTGCCAGGACGCCCTGCTTACTTAGGAGTTCCGTGTTGACTGGAGGTTTCCTTGCAAAACATCCACGTGCCTCTTCCTCGGACGTGTCTCCTTCGCTGTCTTCCGACTCTGCGTCCGCCTGCTCCTCTTCTGAGTCCAAGCCCTTCTGGTTAGTCTTCTTCGTCTGCTTCTTCTTGGTTTTCCGCTTCTTCGGAGACTTCTGGTCAGCCTCCTCAGGAATCCGCTCCAGGATTTGCCTCGCCTGTTTCTGGAACTCCTCGTCCTCCTCCTCCTCCTCTGCTTGACTCGCGGCATCCTCCCCCAAACTCTCCCGCAACCTCGCGGAAGCCTGTGCCTCGAAGTAGCCATCCCCTTGCACGTGATGCATTGCCAGGAGTTCACAATCCTCAGGAGCAAAGGAGTTCAACTTTCAACTCGAAAAGAATGCTGCAAAGTAAACCCACCCCTCAAGCCCTCTATCCGTCGGGGCCTGAAGACTTAGACTGGGGTTCAAGGGTGCTTAAGGTTTTGGGGGTACATGATCCTGTGGAACACAAGGCATCATGAGCAGTTCTTCCCGATATTGCCCGCAACTGTGAGAGCATTGGTCAAGGGAAGCTGTAAAGCTTCGGGATTAGGGTTTTGGGCTCAGGGCAGCGTTGAACTCCGCTCCTCCAGAGAAAAGGACCCGAAGGAGATCTTCTCAGTGCTCTCCCCGAGCAGACTCTTCGCCACCCGGGCGATGCTTTGCTTCGCAGCCTTGGCGGCCTCGTGGCTCAACTCTTAGGGTTGTCGGCTTCCTAGGGGCTACGTCTTGGAAGGCAGGGTCTCTTTGAAGTATAGTGCTTATGGCTACGGCTTCAAGGGTAAGCCTCATTCTGTCAACCTGGACAGCCAGGGACTGGGATGTCACGAGGCTGCCGTCACGCCCCCCGGGAGCGACGGCAAGCCCTGAAACCGAAAAACCCTGAAGCTTGAACAACACCTCACATGTCACTGAAAACACCCTTCCAACCCGCAGACGCCAAATCCCTGCAGCTTCATCGCGACTTCTCAAACTTACTTATACACTAGTAGAGATCCCTAAACCCCTCGGAGCCGGCCTTCTGCCCGCTCTTTCCTCTCCCTGCCTGTGATGACTTGAAGAGGGTAACGTGAGGCAAATACTCCTGGGCTCGGCAGCTGAGCAGCTGGGCATTGCGGAGATCTTACGATTGTTACCAACAACCCAGTCATGAATGGTTTAAGAATAGCCACCTAAGACAATCTCTTGAAATCACTTATTGCTAAAATCACTGTCAATTAGAACTGATTCCAAGTACCCGGAACTCCAAGTATGGGTTGGAAGACTCTTCCGCGGTGCCGAGCACGGACTGACCATTTAAATGGCAGACTTCGGGATGAGTGCATCTGGGGCTCGCCAGGAAGCTTCTTCTTGCGGCCTCTGGGCTAGCCCACCAAAGTGCCATAGCACCATGTGAATGAACATCGTGCAGTCTTATCAGGACTTGTGGCACTGATCCGCATGTAAATACATGGAGAAGGTCTGGCTTGTAAAGTCAAACAGCTGTCTCCGAACCAGCTGTTTGAAAACCGCTGGGCGCGACATGATGAAATGGATTATCGTGCAAAGAAAAATCCAAAAGCCAAGAAGAACAACGCATCCAGGGATCCAGGTATATAGAAATGGAAAAGCATCCCAGTTATGCATCATCTGGCGACGGCCTGACTTCTTGCCTTTCGGAGCTGGGGCCTGATGCTCAGACTCAGGCTCCGCGGAGTCCTCTGCCCTGCATTGTGCCACGCACGCGAAAGGTTTCGGATTTTGGATTTCCGATTCAAGGGTTTCAGACGGGCTTCTGCGGGTTTGCAGGAGGTCAAGATTTGGGCGACATGGTGTTTTGGTTTAGGCTTATGGCTGCTTGGGTTCAAAGTCTGCGACGAAATCGCCGTGGCCGACTTGCTAGGGGCTCTGACGGGCTCTGATGTCCCGGTTTCAAATTGACAAACTGAATATGCAGGAAAAAACACAACAACAGGACCAATGCACCCGGCATCGGCTTGGTGGCTCTGATAAAGCATCTGTTCGAGTTCCCTTTTACACCCATCCACGCATGAAGTCCTCCAACTTCATGTTATGCGAACACCCCAATTCAAAGCAATGCTGCTTATGCTCGACTGGCCTGGCTTCCTTCTCCATCTCCTGCTCCCCTTTCGGCGAGGCCTCTGCCACTTCAGTTGCATCAGCTGGTGGTGCATCGCCTTGATTCGAGTGAATGTAGGATTTGGGCCTACGTTCTTCGGAAAACTCATCATCTCCTTCTCCCGCTTACCAACGGTATCGTGTCGGTGAACATGCATTGTGAACCCACCAGCCTGACTTTGCCGATGCTTCTGCGCTTGCGACTGCTTCGTCCGGCATCTGGGCAGCGACGAGCACGAAAGCACAAAACCTTACGAGCTACAGGTGTGCGAGTATCCCAGCCTCGTCCACCAGCGCTAAGCCGCGTTCAGCAAATGCTTGCATCAAATGCTTCCGCAGCGAATCGAAGACATCCCGCGGCAGCAAGCGAGTGTACAGTACGCCGTTCTGCGGAAAATGACCTAGCCCTTCGGCTCGAACCTGCCTGGGATGCTGTTTGCGTTTTTGGCAGCAGTGCAAGCCAAGCGCACTGACAGTCGGTCACCAGTCGTGTGCATAGGCCGGATAAATGTACACGCGTGCTTTGTTTACTTACTATGATCCGCCGACCCCGCTGGAGCGGCGCCCAGAAGTTAGACTAGCTTCGGCGTCAGTTCCATGATACTCAACCCTGCCCTACTCAACCCCACTCCGCCCCACGCAACCTTACCTCGGCCCCACGCGCCCCTAACCGGCCCCCCACGGCCCCACGGTTCACTGGGCTTCATTTCAATTCCTACCGGAAAAAATGGAATCCTCTTTATATACTCCCAGTCCGACTCAATCCGCCGACCCCGCTGGGGCGGCGCCCAGAAGTTAGACTAGCTTCNCCCACGCAACCTTACCTCGGCCCCACGCGCCCCTAACCGGCCCCACGCGGCCTAGACTTGCTTGGGCGTCAGTTCCATGATACTCAACCCTACTCAACCCCACTCCGCCCCACGCAACCGTACCTCGGCCCCACGCGGCCCTAACCGGCCTATCCTTGTCGCTAGGTCTAGTGAGACTAATTTGCATAGGCTTTAGTAGAAATTCGTAGTCTTAGAGTAGTTTTGTTGAATCCCGTACCGAATCCCAACGCATGCCCAACCCTTCCCCAGCCCCACTCAGCCCTAACCGGCCCGACTCGGTTGTTTCAGAGTAATTTAATTGAATCCCAATGCATGTCCAACCCCTCCCCAGCCCCACTCAACCCTAACCGGCCCTACTCGGCCACTTTCCTTGCAGCCAGGGCCTAGTCTTGGAGTCATGTAATTGAATCCCAATGCATGCCCAACGCCTCCCCAACCCCACTCAGCCCTAACCGGCCCTACTCGGCCCGAACAGGCCCCACGCGGCCCCACTTGACCTATCCTTGTGACCAAGTCCCAATCAATGCCCAACCCCTCCCTTGTAGCCAAAGCCTAGTCTCAGAGTAATTTAAGGGAATCCCGATGCATGCCCCACCCCACACTCAGCCCTACCTACTCGGCCTCGGTCCAGACCGGCCCCACGCGGCCCCACTTGGCCTATCCTTGTCGCCAGGTAGCCAGGGCCTAGTCTTACACCCAATGCATGCCCAACCCCACTCACCCCCCAAACCGGCCCTACTCGGCCCCACTCGGCCCGAACCGGCTTCACGCGGCCCCACTTGGCCTATCCTTGTAGCCAGGGCCTAGTCTTAGAGAAATCCAATGCATGCCCACTCTCCTGCCCTACTCGGCCCCACTCTGCCCGAACCGGTCACGCGNACGCGGCCCCACTTGGCCTATCCTTGTAGCCAGGGCCTAGTCTTAGAGAAATTTAATTGAATCCCAATGCATGCCCACCCCCTGCCCAGCCCTAACCTGCCCCCCCACTGCCCAACCGGTCACGCGGCCCCACTTGGCCTAATTTACTTGGGCCCCACTTGGCCTATCCTTGTAGCCAGGGCCTCGTCTTAGAGTAAAAAAACCCCTCCCCAACCCCACTCAGCCCTAACCGGCCCTACTCGGCCCAAGCGAGCCAGGGCCTAGTCTTAGAGTAATTTGTTGAATCCCAATGCATGCCCAACCTCTCCCCAACCCCACTCAGCCCTAACCGGCCCTACTCGGCCCCACTCGGCCCGAACAGCCCCACGCGGCCCCACTTGGCCTACTCCTGTAGCTAGGCCCTGGTCTTCGAGTCATTTGAAAGAATCCCAATACATTCCCAACCCCTCCCCAACCCCACTCAGCCCTAGCGGGCCCTACTAGGCCCGAACCGGCCCCACTTGGCCTAACCCCACTCAGCCCTAACCGGCCCTACTTGGCCCTCTCGGCCCCACTCGGCCCGAACCGGCCCCACGCGGTTGGCCTATCCTTGTCGCCAGGGCCTAGTAATTGTTTGGCAATGCATGCCCAACCCTACCTTTAGAGTAATTAATTGAAGCCCAATGCATGCCCAACCCCTCCCCAACCCCACTCAGCCCTAACCGGCCCTACTTGGCTCTGCTCGGCCCCAGTCGGCCCGAGCCGGCCCCACGCGGCCTGACTTGGCCTATCCTTGTAGCCAGGGCCTAGTCTTAGAGTAATTGAATTGAATCCCAATGCATGCCCAACCCCTCCCCAACCCCACTCAGCCCTAACCCGCCCTCGGCCCCACTGCATGCCCAACCCCTCCCCAACACCACTCAGCCCTACCCGGCCCTACTCGGCCCCACTCGGCCCGAACCGGCCGCCACGGGCTTGCTTGGGGTCATTTAAGGGTTCAGCTTCTTCCTGTGCAGAGCGACACTGCGGGTCTCTCTGCCTCCGTTTTCCTTCCGGTTTTGGGGTCGGCGGCATTGGCGGCAGCCATTACATAAGTATCTAACGTTTGTACCAGTCATGGCCTTTCTCCAAGCAACCCCTGGCACCAGCTTCCCGCGACCCCGAAAACCTCAAACTGCCAATGTGGTAGTTAGCACATTGAAGGTTGCTCGCGGTCAAAACACGTGCTTGCAGTGTGACAAGCGTTTTTCTTTACCAGCGGTCGTGTGCAAATCATGGTCCAATGGTCAGACATAGCTAACAATACCGAGCGGCACCGCACCATGTCTTTCGCTTCGCCAAGCCTCCGCCCCGCGCTGCAGCGCCTGGGAGGGACACATAATTTGTCTGTGAATTTCGAGGCTTAGTAGGCGGAGCAGGGCGGTTTATCGCATGGGTCGGGATGGTTTACCCAAAGGAAATACCAAATGAGTCGGTATGTTAGTGCAGGTGACACGTCAAGTGCCGCAACATCCGGTACATGAACATATAGAACTGAAGAGTGCTTTCGCACTGACAAGCGCAAAAACAACGCAACAGCCAATAGCTTATACAACGTCAGTGACAGTACTACAATACAAGTTATCCCGCGCCGCACACAAATCCCTTAAATTCGGTTGTGCAAGGAATGGAACGATGTGGACACATTGACGGCTCCGTGCAGGATCACCGTTAGCAGCCGAATAAACAACCCCGGTGACTTCCAACACGTGAATTCTGGATTCAAAAGTTGAATGGCCTGTTTGTGTTGGTCTCCCTCCCACTTGCCGAAAAGGCCTCCGCCGCTGTGCTGATATCGTCAAAGCTCAGCTTTGCCACCAGCAGCGTAACGTGCGACTTCCTTAATGTTGCAGGAACTGGACGACACGTGGTAGTAACTCATGAGCAACAAACCCTAATCAGGCACTACAAGTCTACAAACTTGCGACCGGAACCCACCGCGAAACTCCATCGCCTCACATGGCAATGTGACTAGGCGACTAGATCCGAATCCAGTGCCGCTGTGCATCTCCATGGAAACGGCGGCTTTTTGCAAGCCTGCAGCAACCATCGCCAAGTGATACTGTGATGCACCAAATGTTACAGCATTCTCAACGTGTCGCCGAAACCGAACACACAGTCGAAACAAAAGCATGGCGACTGAAGCGGCCGAAATCGTGAGCTAAGGGCCCCACGTGGTTCTCGCTCTAGCATTTCCGACTGTAAGTAACCCAGTCGGCGCCGCACGTGGACAGGCATCCGTACTCCGACGAAGTGCGTCGGTAAAGCACCACCTGGTTCGGACAATGACTTGAAACCATACTGCCCGCAAGCCTCTTGCAGCTTCAATCGTGCACAAACTCGAATGAAACTTTCCTGCGCAGCGTCAAAAACCCCGTCCTGACCGCTCCAATTGCTTCACCATACTGCCGACCGCATCGGCAGCGTCATCCAATTGTTTGGCCGATTTGTGCAACGCGGCCTGCTTCTGTTCGTTCGGCAAATTGCACGCATCTCGCCTGATGGCACAATCACAAACACCACATCCATTTTATGCCAAGGCTGTTGGCAATATCAATACAGTGCAGCGGATGTATTCCGAGAGTTGCTTCGACCAGGCACAAGTCCCGGGCGATGGCCCGAAGTTCTTCTGTCAAAGCAAATGCACTAGCGCATTTCGACGTGTGCGAGCGCTCAGCCAGCTGATCTGCCATGGTGACACAATAACATTAAAGCCAATCAAATCCAAGCAGGCCATCCATCGAAGCCCGAAAAACATTACACGCCACTGCTGCTTTAGCAAACGTGATCATGCATGAACGTTGCGCCAACATAATGTGCGAGTCTGCAGGAGCCCATGCAAACAGCTTCGGCATTGGCATCATGGGGCCACGTGCGTCAGCAAAAGGCAGCCTGAGCTCGCTTGCGCCGGGCGATGCCGGCGTCACGTTCGGCACTGAGACAGGTTTGTTTTCTTTGTTGTGACGACAACATCTTGTTTTTTGTTCACTTGTGCGTGCGCCTGTGAGAAAAAGTCCGTGTCGAGAGCTCCTACACTGCATCACGAACCACGGCAGCTACGGGAGGCGCATCCGGGGCATGAGCGCTGCCCAGCTAGTTCCAGCGAGGACCTCGGCGGCAACTCAAGGAAATACGGCAAAGGCGCGCTGGGTTGCGACGGGCAAAAGCCCGGACAAGCGCCAGCCAAGGTGGTGATCGCAGCCGGTCTGGGGCAGGCGATGGCAACAGCGGCTTTGC
Source organism: Symbiodinium sp. clade A Y106 (assembly GCA_003297005.1). Taxonomy (NCBI): domain Eukaryota; class Dinophyceae; order Suessiales; family Symbiodiniaceae; genus Symbiodinium; species Symbiodinium sp. clade A. The sequence goes on along the minus strand of BGNK01000242.1, from coordinate 193,949 downwards.
GCCGGGTCAGCAACCAGCCATGTTCGCGTATGCAAGGGCAGAATCTTTCTCTTTTGCCGGTAACTTTTTACCAACGTCCATAGCAGCTCGGTCCCTGTGCAAAAGCCCAAAGCCAAGGCAACACTCTACGGCAAACAGCGGCGCGCGCAGAGCGCATTCACGCCACACGGCTGGCGAGCGGGGTTGGGAAGGCGAGTCGGCGAAGATATCACGGAGCGCAAACCACCGGAGAGTGAAAGCCAAGATGGCGGCAGCGCGTGAGGGTGGCCTCCTTGCCAGCAAACGGCGGACAATGACTGTGAGCCTGCAGCGGTTGGACCTGCACAATTCAGGGCATGTGCGCTTTTTGGCTCGTTTTCTCGGGAGGCCGGCAGCAGTAACAGGGCACACGAACGTGGTGTCACAAACATGCAGCAGCACGCTCGAAGGGGCTGCCGGGCACCCCCATCGGGCATCCGCCACGTCGCCGCCCACAGAGATGCTCGCTTGCTTGAAGAGGCACGGCTCCTGCATGAACTCCCTATGCTGCCTGACCTCCGTTGTGCGTGGCTCCTGCTGGCCACGTGTGCCTCGCCGCGTGCCGACCACTTGCTGCGCACCCTGCCACCCGACCTTTCCGCTGGCTATGCACGAGGCCATGACGACGCCATCTGGCAATGCCTGCTAGCGCTCCTGGGCGAAGCTGCCGACGCCGACCCTGACGTCGCTGCGGCACGCCTGTTCTGCGGCTTCGGTTCCACTCGCGGTGCTGCCCGCTGCTAGAACTGGCCTGCTTGTCGTGCCAGTCAGCGAGACCGTTCCAACCGTGCCACGGGTCGGAACTTTCCTGCGCTTGGGCTTCCTTTTCCCAAGCCTGGTGCTGCCAGCTTCACGTGCTGGTCTTGCTCTGTGGGGTTTCCTCCCACCAGAAGTGCCGAGACCACTGGTCTCGATTCCAACCTTCCTCTTGCCAGTCCCGGCCAGACGTGGCTTCAAGGAAGGCAAGGGCGGTTCCACCCGCACTTGGCGAGTAAAACCTAAAAGCGAGGACCCGCACCAAACAGGCGCGGTTTTCGTGTCCCCGGCTTAGAGGCCCGGGTGCCTAGGGAGCAGTCCTCGCTCTCGGCGGGGCTGTCCGCGCGCAAAGGATCCCCGATTTTGAGGTGCCGGGTGACCTCTTGCTCTTCCCTTTTGGGCGGGGCGACCCGCAGCCGGCCACGAGCTCCTCGAGAGGAAACTCGCGGGGCTGCCCGCAGCGGGAGTTGCTGGCCCTGTGCTCAGCAGGGCTTCGCTACCATGCGAAAGCAAAAAACGTGGCTTCTCCTCCGGGGCCCCTAAACCGCGAGTGAGGTCAAGGGACGGGTGCTCTTCGGGCTGGGTTGGCACTGGAGCACGCAGCAACTCCGCCCAGCAGGGGGCTCGAAGTCGATGGCAGAGAGTGAATCGCGGGCATCTCGTGCCGATGGCAGCGCCAACGGGAGTGGCCGGTCAGAGGCGAAAGAGCTGGCGACTTCATGTGCGAAGTCGGGGTCACGCCGGGCTATAGCGCACGATGCGTCAGCCCATGAAGCCTCGTAGGCAGCTGGCGCGTGCCGTGTCGCACTGCGGAAGCCGAGGCCGCCGTGCCGCAATGCTAGCTGTGCACGTGCTTGAGCAGGCTCCGGGAGGTGCGATGCCTCATCGGCAAACCAAAAGCACGGCAAGGCAACGGAGGACTGCACCATCGTGGTCTGCCGCGTAGCCGTGTGCGCCTTCAAACGGGAGCGTGCGGAGGGCATATCGCGCACGCGGCGCTCCACAACGGGAAAGCAACAGCCATGCAACTTGGGAGTCGTGTCGCGCAGGGAGGTTATCGTGGAGGCCACGCTGGCGGGCCAGGACTGCACGCAGGTGTGCCAACAGGAACGCCAAGGGCAACAACCCTACGCTCTGCCGAGGGGATTTCGTGGCCACCAACCCAAATTAGGGAGTCAGGGGCAAGGGCAAGCGCGCCAGGTGGGAGACTGCCAGCGAAGTTCCAAACCATTGTCTTAGCAGCCTCGAGGCGGAGTCGTGCCTAATGCCACAGGTGGTGTTCGAGTCGACGGTACAACTGAGCGACTCTGGCCGGGAGGGCGAATATGTAAATGTCATGAAAATATGCCAACGCCTGCTCGCCTTGGAGAGGCTCAGTCTGCAGGAGTCGGAGGGCGGGCTGCAAGGCAAGTGAGAACGTGGCCGGCATCAAGGGGTCTCCTTGCTCGCCACCCTCAGCTAGGGGGGCCATGGTCCGCGACCTCAACCTCCAGGCTGCAAGGCAGGATGAGCGGCGCATTGAGGTTATTGCTAAGCTGAAACACAACAGGCACCCAAGACACTTGCCAAGGAAAAAGGTCCGTGAAAAAAAACACATCTCGTGCGCACTGGCCATTGCTGCCGAAGGGCGGCGGCGATGGCTCATGTGGTGAATCACATAGGCTGGGGAGGTTGGTGCTGCAGGGCGTCAGGAGCTAGTGCATTTTTGTTTTACCTACTTCTCATGCCTGTTTATGTCCGCACCATGTGTCCACTGTCTTAAACGCCCATGGGTGCTGGCGCAGCCGCAACCGCCGGTTCACTGAGCACAACCGACAACACACTCCTCCAGCGGCGCGCATGGGTTGCAGAGGCGCGCGAGGGCGGCGGGGCGCGTTGGTTACACGGAGCCGAAGCAGGGTACGGAGGAACTGGCACTGGTCGCCCCAAGAAGGCCCTCGATTTCTGCCGCGAGGCACTCCGCGGGTGAGCTCCGAATGGGGCGCGACTTTGCGTCTGTGTGCTGCAACAAGTGACGCCAGTCGCCTCGCTGGAACGCCGCGGCGCGCCCCGTTGCTGAGTGCAGCAAGGCGGCATGTGGTGTGCGAGCAGGAACAGCTTCCATGCCCTGCCATCGTCGGAACTGGGTGGCGCAAATTTGTTGTTCGGGATCCACACATGCAGGGCACATGAGCATTTCCGTTTTGCTCGAACGGGTGGATTCTTTGCTGCTGTCACACGCGAGCTTTTGGAGGGGGTTGTCATTCGTTGTCTTCGCTGCTGACGTGGGCGGTCGCTGGAAGGACGAGTGCAGCAGTTCTTCCGTACCCTGCTCCGACACATTCCGCCACCCTGGCGCACCTTTGCCGCCCGGGGCTCGGCGCGTCGCTGGTGGAGAACGTCGTCGGTTGCTTTGCAGCGAGCCGTCGCCAGCTCGGCGCTTGGCCTGAATTTTGCGCTAGACGTGCTCCGTTGGGTAACGTGCGGGACCTCGCGAGTGCGAGCGCCCCCAGTTGGCAGCCGCTTCGCTAGCCCGTTGTAGGAGTCTAGGTTGCCAAAACTATGCCGTAGGGCCAAGCAAGACGTGTTTGCGACCAGAAAGAAGACAAATCAGAAAGAGACAAAGGAAGGGTAGGATTCGTCGTCGTCGAACAGGAAACAAGTGCCAATAGTAGCAGAAGTGGTAGTGGGTTTGGAGTAGGAGTAGGAGTAGGAAGAGCAAGGGTAGGAGTAGGAGTACTAGTACTTGTAATAATCGTAGCACTCGTAATTATCGTCGTCATCGTAGTAATCGTCGTTCGCAGCAAGAATAGTAGAAAAAAATGTGATGGAGATGGCAACTCAAGGAGTATGCACTAGTGGTGCTAGTAAATAGTATAGGTAGAAGCAATAGTAGTGGCCGTGATGGTGGTATCAGGAACAGCACCGACCTATGGCATGCAGGACTTGGGCTGACTTGACTAGCTGTAGAACTGGTGATAAATACAAACCGATAGTGTTGGACAGGTACTACAGTAAGCGTGCATTTTATCCTATTAGCAGTTATAGTAGGAGCAATACAAATATGAGCAACAAACCCGACAATACTACTCTAGTACGAAACCTTGTCCTAGTACCAGTGCTACTAATGGTTGAAGTAGTGCTTGCGAAAACAGCCGCAACAGGAAGGGTTGTAACAATGCTAGTTTGAAGGAGCAGTTGCGAAAATCAAGCCATAGCAACCGTGGTCGTAAGACTAATAATGGTGGTGGTTGTGGTGATTGCGGTGGTGGTGGTGGCTGTGATGGTAGTGGTCGCCGTCGTTGTAGTGGTACGATTCTGGAACAGACTACCAAGCACGGCCTTGTCCCAACCACCCATGGCCACTTGGCCGGTTAATTTCATGCGAGATGCGAGAGGCGTTGCTGCTAGTGAGCGGACGACAACGAGGAGTCCCTTCATCACGTCAAAGAAAGCTTGGCAACTACGCAAAAAAAACCACCATGGTGGCGAAGAAACGTGCAGCGGGATCGGCAAGAAACCCCGACACAGGCAGAAAGTCGTGCAGCACGTTGTGACGCGCAGTGCGCTGAGCGTGCTCACGCGAGCAACCGGGGGAAGGTGGCCTTTGAGACATCCCACCGACCAAGAACAACAAGCGGACACGGACGGGCACCGGCGAACTCGGGGTACGTGCTCTCCATAGCCCGGCGTGCTTCGGCCAAGGCCGCGCCAGCGGTGCTGCAAACGATCATCGCGCCAAGTTTCGGACAAGGATGTGTGGCAACCCTAACTCTGTCCTCGCTGCCCTACCCGACCGAGGCAAAGGACCTGCTCGGGCGTGCAAGTGCATGCCGCATGCGGGCAACCGCAGGGCTTCTGGGCGCGGCCACCGAAGCGGTGAACAGGGTGTCCAAAGTGCGGCCCTCGGTCAGTGCAGCAAAGGCACCGCTCGCCGACATCGTCGTTGAAGCCGCTTGGAAGTCTGACCTACTGCCCTAGTGCGGCTAGCGTTTGCGCCTGGTCATCATAGCGGAGGAAAACTCAATCCAACAAGTAGTGAAGCAAGGCGCCCGCTTAGGCCCGTTTCGTTCGGCAAGGATCAGGGACAGTGCAAACACGGCGCTCACATCGTTGAGGGATATCATGGCTCACCGGTTTGATGTACGCCGGAGGTGCTAATTTTTAGCAAGGATAAAAGGCGAGTTCAAAGGGGGCCACTTCGAGAGTTGTGCGACCTTGGAATTCATCGAAAACTTGAAGATCATTACGACTAATTCGTTCCGAATCCGTTATCTCCGCCGAAGATCACATATCATTCTTCAATTCATTGGACGCGCTGTGTCGCAGGGAAGTTTGCCAACACAGCAACATGCATGCCACGTGGTGACATGATGAAAATGTCTCCTGGAAGATCATCGTTTCGGCATCGCGTTTCAGGCTTTCGAGGCTCGTCCGCAGCCATGCAACCCGAAGCGGTAACTTGCTTTTCTTGGCTTGTTCCGGTTTTCGGGAACTACAGTCCGGAACGCATTTCCTTCCCCAAACAATCCCCCTCGATGATGAGTTCCGAATCCAGTTTCTGATTTGTGTTTTTTGGACGAGTTTGTTGAATCGTTGAATTTAAGCATATTTTTTGGGTTTCTCCATGCGACCTATTGTTCTCTACGTTTTCGATTTTTGTGTTTTCATTTTTTGACTTTTCGTCGCAAAACTTCAATGTTATCCGATTCTCTGGACTCATTTTCCTACTTGTCTGGAACCTGTTGTTCTCTACGTTGACGAGTTTTGCATTTTCATGTCTTAATTTCTCCTCGCAATATTTAAATGTTATCAGATTGTTTGGACTCGTTTTTCATAATTTTCGTTTAGTTTTTAAATCTTAGTGTGTTGTTTGTATTTTTGCTTTTGTAATTTCAGTATTGTTTGGATCTTGTAAAGAATTTGTTTGGAATTATTCAATCTTTCAATATTTGCTAATTTTTGTAAACTTGTTATTCTTTCTAATTTTTTCTACTTTTCAAAACTTTTTCCAACAATTTCAAGGTTACCTAATTTTGATATTTACATTTCCTAATTTTGGTATGTATTCATATTGTTTCTGTTTTTTCAATTTGTCTTCATGTTTCGGAAGCCATTGTTCGGTCGTTCTGGATCTTTCGTCGGTTTGGACCCTCAAAACCGGATCCTCTACCTGTTAGAGTGGCTTCTGACATGTATGGGTCGTGTGATTCGTGCAGGTCTTGGCCATATCGCCAGGTTTTCAGCGACGGTTCACTGTTGTGTGTTTTTTTCTGTTCTGTTCTGCGGTCAGTCATCTGCATTTTGGCATGAAGAGATCGAGAACCAGCTTGAACTAGTGTTACAGCTAGGGCCTTTCGGTTTCGGTTGGGGTGCGACTATTTCAGCTACTTCTCTTTATTTGAAGCACCGCATGGGGGGCTCAGATTTTGGATTCGCCACAGCAGTAATGCGATGTTCCAAGTCATTCCCATAAAATCTTATCGTTTGAATCTTTTCGATAGTTTTCTAAAGTTCCAGTTTTTGTCGTAAAGTTTAAAAAGGTTGGGAAGCCCTTGAAGAGGCACCCCATAGCCTATGGATTGAGCTAATGCAATGCTGTACGCGGAAGCGTGAGGCGTGTTCAGAAGTTGCTTTCATGATGCAGAAATCGGACTGCGAAGCCCGCCCAAAACCATTCTATCGCCATAACGCATAAACGTCTGTCGTGAAATCATGTCTGGGGATCTGCGCGCTCAGCCAGCGGGGGCCGAACCCATCAGCACAGCAGAGTGCTGGCCCAGAACTGTCCAAGGCGGCGCCCGGCAGCCACTCCAAAGCGGTGCTGCTTAGAGTGTTTAGCCACCAGGACCGCACCCTTTGCTTTGGGATCGTTCACCTCCCTCACGTCTGGGAGGCGGTTGGACAGCTCCTCCAGCTTTGCGCCCGGGTAGATGCCACTGTCTACTGGGTGTTGCACGACGTGCCCTCCAGAACACAGGACCAGAGGCACTTAGGAGGCCTGGTTCATGCGAGTGAGGGCTTCGTCCAAGCCGCTGTCAAGAATCCGCATGACCAATCTGGTCACCTGGCATCTTGCGCTCTTCCGCTCCAATCATTTTTGATCCCACGAGGCACCAGCTACCTGGACAGAGCCGGCCCCACACCACGTCATCCAAGGATCAGATACCTAAGGCTTGCATTGTGCAGGGTCGCGATGAGTATCAACACCAGCTATGATGAGAGCGGATAGCAGGAAAGTCGTGATTGCTACTTTGTTTGCAGTGATGAACACTGCTGCAAGACCATACGACCTTCATTGCGGCTCAAGGTTTACCGTTGAAGGTCGTCCGTACTGCCTGAGGAAGTGCAACTAACAGGATCGGACAGTGCACTGCACCACCAAACGCGATGCCCAGTTGTTGCTCCAGGGTGTCACAATTTGTGGTTGCGACTCTCCGTTGCCAGACGAGGCCTTCGTCCAGCAGCATTAACGATGGCTCACGAGACAAAGACAAGGTCGTACAACCGAGGACAATCGTGCACGGAAGACGAGCCATGCTATAAGTCATAACGTGGTCCAATGTTATGCGAACGAAGTGCTTTGGGGACGTGGAGAACTTAGGGTGCTTAATTGCGGTGCACATCACTTGGTCAGAAGCATAAATCAGCCCGAACCTCCAACTATGCGGCCAAAGGCAGTAGACAGCACCGCAACCAAGGACTACAGGCCAGCACTGCGTCCCGATGCTCTTTTTGACCGGGCTTAAATCCTTTGCGGCAAAGTCTGCATCACCACTTACTTCACTCGTCAAAGAGAGCAGCCGCATGAAATCAATGTGTCTCTGCTTATCCTTAAGCCTTCGCCCTCATGCGTCTCTTAAGCTGCTGATGCGAGCTACCTGATCTGCTATGCAGCCTTATATTGCCTGCATGCAACAAATGAAGAGGGATGCTAGAACCAGGACATATTGTCATCACGGCGACCTTATGTACATCCACGCATGACAACACCTACCATCACCTCTCCATCTATCCATCTGTGTCGCTATCTACCTACCTCGCCAGTTATCTATTCTTCTCTCCATTTATCTATCTGTCCGTCTGTCTTTCTGTCTGTTTCTGTCTATATATCTATATATGTCTCTGCGTAGCTATTTGCCTGCCCATCTATCTATCTATCCATCTCACTGGGTACCTATCTAATCTACACATGTGAATATGATATATGCATTCATTCGTATCATAACATTATGTCTGCGCGCACACATGTGCACGAATGTTCGGAAGTTACGGTTTCTCTTGTTCGAGCAGCAGTGCTTCCCATCCTTAAGAAAGCTCCTTCATGCGGCCGCAAGCCTGTCGCTCTTCAGGAGATGTGGCTGGAGCTCGCCTCCAACCCTGAAAAACCAGAACGCCCTTGAGCGCCAAAACCCGATGTGTTCCAAATGCCGAACAAGCATCATTCGTCGCAAACTCTTCAGCCATCGCATGTACGAGTATACATACATAAGTAAATAGATAAGTATGTATATACATATTTATATATATACACCTGATTCATAGAGATAGGGCTCAAGCTTTGTGAATACTGATGGAATCTCCACGCTGCCCTGCACATCTCCATGAACTCAGCACGCCCCGGTCAAGTTTGGGCTCAACCAGAGCACTTCAGTGCCTCGTTCCTGGATCACCTGTGGTCACCAGAGGTCTACTGGGCGCAACGCGACGACCACGCTCGTTTACAGCAACTCCATGCACTGCTAGTACAAATTCAGAATGTCTCGGGAAGCTTGGGAGAGTTCGTTGGGTGATCGCGGGGCTGATCCTAACTTCAGTCCCCGTTGCTGAAGGTGAAACTGGACATGCTGGCAGCCCTTCGTGACGACTTTCTCTCGCTCTTTGTCTTCCTCTCAAATGCAAGGACAATGCTCGTCAACGGCCGACCTGACGTACGGATGTAATCAAGGCGCCTGAAATCATAACTCCCCCGAATACCTCAAACAGGATGCAATCCCCAATTGTCCGGGTCAGATGCTCATACACAACACCGACCACACAGTATACCGTGGTATGGACATGTTGCGAAGGGCTGCGCAGCACCCAATACCAAAGTAGGAAGTTGCCAAACAAACACCATGACAGGAGCCAGTCCTTGTTTTCACTCTGTAAGAGGCGCATGCGTATAGGTCCAAGCAACTAAGCCAAACAGGCTGCCGCTCGAACTTCCCACTTGGACATGTCGCTTCGCTACCGAGAGCCCCATGCCATCGAGCTGCTACCTCGCGCCAAGTGGGACCAGGGATCACAACGACGATGTGCATTAAATTCTCAATTCCACGCCGAATTTTGGACCCTTTAGGACACCTTCTGTGGATTTCCACCTTCATACTACCAAACAGAAACATCGCGACGAACACGACAAAGATACAGAGAGAGAGGCTCTCACACCAAAAATGTTCAGGTGGATAACTGTCTTTTGCGACGAGTCCATGCTGGTTCAAATCCTGCTACGAAGCCTCCCAGCAAGATCGGTTGGACAGGGGGTCGCATTGATCTGCGCCAGTAGCTGCGCACTTGCACCCGGACTGCGAACGAGGGTTTCGATGTCATACTGGACTCCAGTTACCGAAGTAGCTAACCACTTGAAAGCGCTTGTAAGTCACAGATAGTAAGGCCTCAGTGTCCAAAGATACCATTGAGAGTGCGCCGGATAGTGCCCATGACGGGCCGCTGGGCGTCCTGTCAGTTTATTGCTTGAGGGTGTTTCCAGCGGTTTGCGAGTTGAGCTTCAGGCAGCAATTCGGGCAGGAGTCGGAAGGGAATGTGCTGGCAATAGGCGACTGGTGGTTCGAATGTGTTTATGATGCTTTGAATCAACACGGAAGAAATGCAGCCAGACTTCATATCATGGTTTACAGCAGCGTCGAAACATGTTCTGCACATTGCTGCAACGGGGCATATCAACATGTAGCGCGATACATCAGTATATTTAGAAGTTTCAACTCATGGAAGCTACTCGTTGAGAAAGAATATGCCGCAAATTCCAGGAACTAATGGCCATCCACTTTGCATTATTCCACCGCGCCCTTTCCTGGTTTACTTGCCATCTCGATACCCATCTCTCTAGTTATCATGCATACGTGCTTTCAATGCACACATACGATATACTTATATACACATCTATAAGACTATAAAACCGTGCAATGTAGTGCGCCCTCATATTGAAGTTGCATGTGCGAGCACATAAGTGTATGTTGCGACATGTAACGGTGAATGTGAATGATTACCAAACGCATCTGGGCATATCTTCACACAGATTTCAATGCCCAGCTTTGTCTTGAGTAGCTTGTCAACAGCTCCTCTGCTCTGTTTCAACCATGGTCCTGTACGGTTCAAGGATCAAAGTTAAGGTTCACGGGTTGAGCCAGGCGGTGTTTGTGACCACGATGGCGACAGCCAAGCGCATCAGTACTGCCATCATCATAAACCGATGAAGCCAGCAGTGAAACCTCATAGAAATTCAAACAAAGCCTTTGTAGAGCCCGGCGAAGCCCTGTAGAACCCCATCCTTTAAACCCGCAAGCCTGAACCATGGTTTCATGAATGCCAGCGCCTCCCCGCGCTGCCCCGGCTTCGCCGAGGGGCTCAGCGGTGTTGGAGGGTCGCCGGTGGCGCCGGTCCTTGGCGAAAGGTCGGAGACTCCAAAGCCCGTTAAGGAAGTGGCATATTACTTTAAGTATGATAAGGGTCCTTCATAGGAGACAGATGCAAATATTGCGGAGCATACGATGGTTTCTGGGGTCAACATTCGAATCTCGTGTTTGCCGAAACTCAGAATCGACATGGGTTGTCCTAAGTCCTAGATCCTGAAGATTCTAGTTCTCGAAGTTCAGAGAAGTCTGCCACCACCAAGCCCCGGTTCTCAGCTGCGTCAAAATGCAGTTAGCTGAAAGAGGCTCATACGTGGTCGCAAGTGCTTTGATGGACAAGGCTTGTAGAACGGCTACACGGTGCCAGTGAGACGGTCCGGGGGGAAGGGGGGAAACAGGGGAAACAGAGGGGTCCGGTCGTGCTTCGGAATGCGATTGTGTTCCCGTTGCTCCTTCTGAGTCCTCGGCCCATTCACGGCCATCCGAGGCAAAGCTGGCGACAGGGCGGCGGAAGAGCTTAGGTTCAATCCAACTGGAATCTAAGGGGCTTTAGACCATGAGATTGCTTGTAGTCCTAGTCCATTCTTTGAGGGGTCATGCTTAAAGACGACAGTAACGGCAATAGCATCCTCCTCCTGCCAGTCAGGCACGCGAAAAACTAACAATCGCAGCTTCTGTTGATTGACCTTTGCCACACGGCTCTTTGTCTGGGCAGTTAGCATGCACGGAAGAGTCACATCGGTGGAGGCTGTCGTGCAAGCCAAGCCCTCAAATGGCCGGTGCCGTATTCATGTTGCTGTAGTTGAAACACCTTCTCTTCTACCAAAGATTGCTGAATTGACTGGCGTGGCTGTTTGCCGACCCGTGCATAGCAGACGCACCAGACTACCATTGCAGGCTACGTGTGGCCCCTGCCAGTCTGCCCTCCACTCTTTTCGGTGAACCCACCGAAAGAGTGTTCGGGTTCATTAGGGGCTTTAGGGCTGACAAACTCTTGGATGGCAGCCCGGCCCTACTCCTGAACTACAGGCCTTACTCAAGCTCTGAACCCCCCCTCTGCAGCCTATCATCGGAGCCCCGTTGACCTGAAACGGATATTCGACGGATGCCGGACTTCAGGCCGACTTTCGCAAAAAAGCGAGTACCGGCAACACATGTGCATGCGATCCTTAACGTCAACGAGAGCATGTAGGAGCAGTGGCTGCGGCTGCAACGGTGAGAAGCAACAAAGCAACTATCACAAAGGTGGGCCAAAATCGACATCGGCCGCCCAAGCTCGCCGCGCTGATGGACGTACCGCTAGCCGCAGTCGGGCCTTTCACATGCTTAGGCCGCAGAGTGAGCCACATCGTGTGCAATGTTTATTGTTCATTTTCAGCTGCGAGCACAGAAAACCTGCCTGGACCCTACCTTGACAAGTCTGTCCGTGACGATGGCTTTGGCGAGCAATAATGCAACACTAGTCCTAGTAACGACTGCCCTCTTTGCAAGTATGAACCCCCCAGCTAACTTCAACGACCAAGGTCAATATCATCTTCATCGTCGTCGTCATCATCGCCAGCACCATCATCAGCATCATCATCATCCGTATCGTAGTCCCTCATCGTCCTGGTTGGCTTCACGGCGATCAACAGTAGTTAGTGGATGATGGGCAGCATAGAACCTGATGACCGCAGTAAACATCACGAATTAACATGAAATGCTAGTGTTTTATGCTTGCTTTTTCATTGCTCATGCTGATGCCGGCGACGATTACGCGTTGTCTTGTCACTGCTTTCGTTCCCAATCTTCAACCCGAAACCCTAACACCCTAGCTACAACCGCAAGTTCGAAACGAAACCCAACAGCCCTAAACAGTACTAGCCCTGAATGCCCGAAACCGAGGTCTCTGCTTTGGCCGTAGCGTTTTGCTCCGACAAGCCTCTCGCCTGTGGCGTGCTCAACATTGACATATGGGGCCCTTAGTAGCTAGATAATAATTTGAGGCTCCGTTATACTGTTGATCTAACTCTGCTATTGCGCTTGGACTTTTCTTGGAGGGCTCAGAGTTCAAGCGTGCTTTTGGAGTTCAAGGTTTGAAGGCTTGCATTTCGGATCTTCGTCCTACTGTAGAGGTTACAGGTTCTCGGACCCTAAACGCGGACACTTTCGCAACCACCAGGTGCAGGTGCAACAAAAACGCAAGCTCCGGCCTTTGCCGCAACCAAAGTACCCCCGGCCCAAAGGTCAGCACAAGATCGCTGGAGGGGTTGCTCGAAACCCTAGAACCCCAAACCCCCGAAACTCCCTTGAAACAGAAAGCCCCCTCCGAAACCCAATGACAAACCTGCACCAAACCCAAGCCTGCACCCTAGCACTCCAAAAACAAACCCTAAAGCCCTAAACCCTGAACCCCCGCCCCATCTGAAACCAGGTCGCAGCTTCCGAGTCCTGAATTACGGTGTACTTTACACCAGAACCCTATATATATATATATAAGATACTGTATACATATATATATAAGAATAACAGTCACGATAATCATAATATAGTATAATGTAAGATAATATAATACAATGTAACATAATACATGGAAACTTAAGATATACGACATTAGAATATAATATATGGCAATATCAAATAAATAAAACACATGATGAAATACGTGCATATATATATATATATATATATATGTGTAATATTTCTACTGTAATATATGTATAAATAAATACATATATATATATATACACATAAAGACATATGTATGTATATATATATATATATATGTATATAAAGTATAACATGTATCCCTATTCTGATGGTTCTTTTGGGGTCCAGGCCCTGGCCCACATCTTCCACTCGCTCGGCCTCAAAAAGCAGGCATGGGGTTGATTTAGGGTTTAGGGGTTTAGGGTTTCAGGTTTAGGGTTCGGCATGAGGTTGATCCGTTGGTTTTAGCCTTCAGGGCCTTCATTCGGGCCTCTAGGGTGTATCATATGTTCAATGTTTGTTCTGCTTTGTGCACAGTTGTACAGCGGCCTTTTGCTGTGCTATCGGTTTACGCATATCCTTGTCCCTATTTTTTAAGGCTCCAGTATAGGATTTATGCTTTTACATACGTTCACGCTCTACCCTATTTTGAAACGCGGTGTTTACTTTCTGCTCTACCATATCTAAAAAAGCGTGATACCAGTCGACATTGCCATTCGCAACATGGGCAACAGACAAAGATGCCAGAAGGTCCTGTTTTCCCAGAAGCTCAGAAGCACCGAATCCACAAGGCGCGAGGTGGCGAGCCCTTGCCTGGGTGCGGTCGCGGACGCTGAGGTCCCCCATCTTTTTCTCTATCTCAGCCACTTTGGGACCAGCCTGGCGACTCGGAGCCACTGGGCAGCTGCAAAGAAAAGAGCTCCGTTTTTGGCAAAAAGAAGTAAGAAGAAACGAGAGAGACTGCTTGAACGACTCATGCTTTACTGGCTCTGCGAGCGCCGGGGAGGTGCCCAACTGCTGCAAAGGAAGCTCTGGACGCTGGAGATCTTCACGCACCCCTAGCCGTCAGCAGTCTCGCTCATAACGAAAGTATGGGTCTTGGGGACTTAACCTTTAACATCAGACCAGGGAACGACCGTCAAACTACTTGGTATCGGTTGCACATCTTTGGAATGGCGCTGTGCGCCTGAGTGTTGGGCAATGACGGGGCTCCATTCCGATTTGACATGTTCGTACATTACATAGGCCTTTCATGATGCTGCCTGCCCGTCTCTAGGACCGGTCTTTGCCCTTGCTACAGTGGTTGACGATGGTGATCTTGATGGCGGTTTCGGTGCTGGTGATGGCGAGAATGGTGACGAGCAGCTCTGACCATGAACAGGTCTGCGTAACATCACAAGCTGCTTTACAAACCCTCTCCAGACTTTAAAAGCCAATGACCGTGCCGGGCATGCAACGGGGCCACGCAGTGCCTCACCGGCCTTCCAGCCAAGGGCACAGTGGGCTGAGTGCCTACTAGGGCTTTGTATGATTCTGGGTCTTGGCACTGAGGCCTCCTCTTTTAGGCTGGGGTTTAAGTCCCTCAGGGTTGGAAGTGCGGAGTATGGAGTGTGCGTAGTGGGCGCCTAGAGCTGCTGGCTTGGGATGCGAGACTCGAGCATGCCGGTCTGACGCAGTCTCAAGCCGGAACATAGCAGAATTAGCACTCATCGCAGCATGTACGGAATGGAGCTTGGGGTCCCGTAATATCTAGATATTTACGTGAATCTACACCCACGCGTGTATCTACCGACATATTTACCTAACAATGTATCTACCTGTGTATCTACCCATTGAACTTTCTACCTACCTGCCTGCCTCCTGCTTCTATCAACCTCTCTTCCTATCCACCTACCTAGCTGCCTAGCTATCCATCTATCTATCGACTCTTTTCCCCCTGCCTGCCACATGTCCTGCTGCATGTCGCACAGGAACTGCTGCTGAGGTCCCAGAATACTGCCAGGCCGACATATCCGGTTCCACCTCGACTTCTGGGCTGTGTGAGCCGACCTAATAACCCCATTTAGGACCCTCAATTTCCGGGCATGCGATGTTGGTCTCAGTAGTTTTTCCAGGCTTGCATAGTGTGTTTGAGCATGCGAAGCCATTCCGTATGCAACACACGTATAGCCGGGAATGAAACAATACCTTCCATCTTCTCCCTAAGCCCTAAGCTTGAGCCCTCAGCCCCAAACTCCCAAAAGGGTCCCAACGTCTTCTCCCGATCAAAGGGAACACAGGACGATAGATCAGAGAAGCCCGAACAATATCCCACAGAAGCGGCGCAGCGGCGTTTCGTCTGCTCACCCCTCCTTGCTGGTCACAGGAATTTTTGAGCCGAGGCGCCCGATCCAAGCCCTGGCCGGCCAGCGGTAATGCTTCATGGCCTAAGGCGGGAGCGAAGCAAAGGAAGAGGAGGCACAGGGGGCTACGAGAAGAAGTGGCCGCCGTGGTTCCAGCCCAGCCGCAGGAATTGCGAAAGAAGTAGTTAGTGTTAGCAGCAGAAGAACAACATGGCCAAGCCACTCAGGTCAGCCTTTCATGACCCACGACACGCCCTTTTCCTACTTCGGCACTCCCTTCGGCACTGTGCTCCGGCTGCACGGGTTCCTTCGGAACCCCCTCGGCAAGGATTCTGCTAACCGGTCCCTCAGCTGTCCTTCGGGGCTTACGAAAGCACACAAAGACAGGGATCGTACCCTTCTAAATAGATCCTATGAACGCGGCACAACGTGCTAGCATGTGCGGCAAGCTGGGATCCAAAAGGCAATGCACACACACTACGATATACAGTACCCATTGAATTTTCTGCAACATCATTAGACGCATTAAACTTGCTCTACGTCTTGTGGCTCTTCCCAGCGAATGGCTTTGCCAGTCCCGGAAGCCCTCAAGCCATTATCCCATGGAGTGACTGGCCGCATAGATGGCAGCCCATCCTTCGCAAAGGACCGTGTCCCCGATGGGTCTCAAGGTTCATTGCAGAAGAATCCCGGATGATGAGGTAAGGTGAAATTGACCCCCAAACACTTAACCACCACTTCAACCTCCTGGGCTTTACATAGGAATATACCATTCTGGTTTCCGTTTTCCATAGTGTAGGGTACTCTCAGCTACTGCAGGATTTCGGCCATCTGCAATACCACTTATATAAATAACCCATAGGCATCCATAAGCCGTAGATTGTCTTTAACAAAATATCCTACAGCACTCACCCAACAACGATGAAGCGAAGACAAAGCCTCAAATGCAGGGACCCAGAAGCCCTGAATCCTAAAACCCTGCAGCCCTGAACACCAAAACCCTGAAATCCTAAACATCGAAACCCCAAAGCAACCTAAAACACTAAAATACTCTGTAACAAAAACTCTACTGCAACCCACCAAACAACAGGAAAAGAAGAAAAAAACCCAAAACACAGGGACCCCAAGGCCTTCATGCATCCCCCCCCCCCCCCCCNCCCCCCCCCCCCCCGCATCCCAACGTCATACCTCCCATGCGTAACAGCAAAGGCCCCGAGCCTTCCAGGATTTCCAGGGAGCTTTCCCCGAAGGGGAGGAACCTTGAGTTTCGGTTCGTGGGGTATGTGGGGCCTGGAGAGGGTTTAGGGTTTCGCTTGGCATCTCGGGGTTCACCATTTGGTGTGTGGGGTCCGGGTAGGGTTTAGGCGGTTCAGGCTTGAGTTTCGAGTTGGGGGTTTCCCATACATGAC
This sequence comes from Symbiodinium sp. clade A Y106, assembly GCA_003297005.1. NCBI lineage: Eukaryota > Dinophyceae > Suessiales > Symbiodiniaceae > Symbiodinium > Symbiodinium sp. clade A. The sequence continues at coordinate 177,344 of BGNK01000242.1, read as the reverse complement.
CCCTCAGCCCAGCACAATACCACTTTTCGTCGCCCTGAGCCAGGAAGCTTGTGCTTCTTCAGCCGTGGGTTCAGGTTCTTTGTCTTGACAGCCACCTCAAGGGGCGAGGGTGGGGCGAGGCCAAGGTATTTGACGGCAAGGTCTCCCGATGTTGAGGTTTAGGAGGTTTAGGATGGGGTCGAAGCTCTTCGGGGCTTTCAAGGTGCTCTGTTAAGACTAACACTCGGGCCCAACGGGGTCAGAGAATATTCTGTCTTGCTCTTTTTGCGACTGGTGGGACCTGTGGGCTTCTGTCATTCAGTGGCCTGTAGAGCACGGGGGTGCACGCATCCGACTCGCCGCAGCTTGTGGACCACCTGCCAAAGACAAAGCTTGAAGGTACGTCCCCAGTCTGTAGATGCTGCGTCTGAGTGGGTTTTCGAACAAGGTCAAGGCGTTCGAGGTTTAGATGGTCGGGGGCAATGCGAAAAAGCGAGTACGACCCGCAGCCGTGCACCACCATCAGCTACAATAAGCTGAGCTCGAGCTATGGCGTGAACATCTGACAGAAGCTTCAGTAGCCTTGTTGAGATTAGGGGCTTTAGTTTAGGGAGTTCGAGGTTTCAGGGCTTTGGTGGAGGTTTAGCAGGGAAGTTGCCGGAGGTGTCTTTTTACCGATTGGGTGCGGCAAGCTTCACAATCCTGGACTGTAGTAACCCTTCGCACCGTCAAACCTGTACACGCCGGAAATCCTCGGAATCCTCCGAACCACACGAGCCGGACGAACGGAACGGAAGTATTTTGTTCCAAATCCCAAAACCCATCCGCTAAGTGGAAAGTCCATAACCTAACCATCCAGAAGCAACGTTATGCAACACACATCAGATCAATTTCCAGCGAGAAGCCCAACAAGGACACCCAACATAGACTCACCAATATTCTGCAGGATTCCTAGACATACCAAACCCCCAATAAACCCCCAAAAAAGTGCATGAATGCACGTCAAGCTAACGCACACAAATCGCTGAGGCACACCACGTGCTTGGATGACATTAAGTCAGACCAGTTTTCAGCTTCATTGAGTTTTAGATGGGTACGCTATCATGCCGGCACTCATTGTAGGGTGAAAAATGTAAAGCCATGACACTGTTACGTCTATTGTCACGACCAATATCACCAGGTGCTGATTATTTGCAGCAATTTCCAATAGACTTAAGTGAACAAAACACGGGAAACAACGCTACATGCTATCGTGGATTTGATTTGCATGCAACTCTAGAGGGGTATGCTATCATGCTGGCACTTTTAATAGGGTGGTGGCCAGCCAAAAGAAGGTGAATATGAAAAGCCATGTCGTGTTTAGGTCTACTGTTACGATAATCTTGGGGCTGCCGGTGCTGTTTATCTGTGCCCAGCTAAAGTCAGTCAGCAACACACGGAAAACAACCGTACATGCTAGTGCTGTTCATCGCGAATTGATTTGCATGCATCACCATTACAATCTCAGTGCTAGCCTATGTATGATTCTGCTAGTCGCTCATTCAAGTCGGCATCTTGATGAAAGGCTTTATTTATAGATGAATCAGAAGGCCGAGTTCCTTGCGCAGCACTACTGCGGACTTGATTAGTGCAAACCCTATGGAGTTCAATAGGCTTGTAGAATGCAAGAGGCCTCTCGGATTGAAGATTGAAGATCTCACATAAAGCTTGTTCAGGACATCTTCAATCTTCAACCTTCAATCCTGCGACCCTCTTGAGTTCAATAAGCCTACTGAATGCAATAAGTCTCCCGGGTTGTTTGAAGAGGATTGGGACATGAGAGGAATGGGGTGGTACCAACCCCCAGACCATCGACTATCAATTATCATATGTAGTTGTTTTACTGCTGCACACACACACACGCTGAGTATACACACACACAAAGTGAGGGGGAGGCACAAGCTTTACATCACAAGAGGTGGATAACTCGGGTTGGAATCTTTGGCGTGGGAGTCAAGACATGGCTTCACCAACAGTATTCAGCCACAGTTAAGACTGATCATAGTCAATGATAACACATTACAAATAAGCAAGTATTTCTTAAACATCGAACTGTTTATACTTTATAATCATCCAAAATACTAATACCTACAAAAAATAACAATAAAAAGACAATAATCACAACAATAACAATCACAATAACAATTGCGGTAGCGATAACAATAGTAGAAACAATAGCACAGTAAGTTTCCTTCGAACATCTCTAACCTCCAAATACTCTGGGGTTGGGCACTGAGGGTGGGGAATAAGAATGACAAAAACAATGATAAACAAGTAATCATAGCAAATTAGTAGAAATGTAATGATAGTAAGTAAATAGCAATAATAACGCTACTACTGTAGTTGTAGCAGTCGTCGAAATCGTCAGCAGCAATATTAGTGGTACTGATAACATAAACATGATGACTATCTTCGGGGGAACCATATATACAATACAGTATATCTTCATTCCTTCACTCCTTCCTCCCTTCCTTCCTTTTCTCTTCTGCCTGCCTGCCTGCCTTCCTTCCTTCCTTGTCTCCTTCCGTCCTTCCTTCCTTCCTTCTGCTAATTACCTTTTGATCCAACTTTACTTTGTTGTTGATCCGAATTTTCTGATGCAAATTCAATTGTTGTTGATCCCAATCCCTGCCGACGAAGTGATCCCAACACTCACGCCCTACACCCTAGCACTCCACAAAAATCAAGAATCCTCCAGTGGCAGACCTGCTGCTGGTCCTTCAAGTCCCACCCCGTCTTGGACGCCAAGGACTTCACGGTCTTTGCAAGTTCGTTCTGGGCGGCAGGCAAGAGTTTCTGTGGGAGGAGTGATGTCCCAAAGGGCTTCGGATTCAGACTTTCAGTGCTGTGCGGTGAAGGCTTTGGGATTTGCCACGCCTTCGAGTTGGGCTTACCTGCTCTCGTCATATCTGCAAGTCTTCAACGCAAGGGTTTGCAGGAAACCGAAGTGAGACAACCGAAGAAGGATTAAACCCGCAAGCATGGATGCTGCTGACTATCGTCTGCGCAATCCTCCTCATGATCATGAGACTATAATGGGCTCTTGTGGCCGATGCCAGAGCAAGACGACGCTTCCCGAAAGAATCTGCCAACCCCGTCTGATCACGGGACAGCATACCCAAATCACCAGAGACCAGGAAAGCGGCATGCTCGAATGCAAAGTCGGTCAACACTGACATCTCCTCCTCTGGAAACATCTGGACCTTTTCGCTCAGAATTCTGAGGTTTCAGCGGGTAAAGTTCAGGAGTTTAGGATTTGAGGACGGGTTTAAGTCGAGCTTTTTGATGAAGACTCTGGCGTTTCACGAGTGGGGCTGTGGCCTTGGAGGACAAGAGGCCTCAACACAAAGCTGCAAGATCTGGGCTTTCAGGGTCTCAGGGTTGAGTGGTTTGGGATCTGAGATGCTGCCATTCGATAGGAGTCCGTTCTAGTCTTGCTACCAGCGACGAACCGCATGGCTTTCGAAGTCTCTTAGACGCCCCTACAGTTGATCCCCCCTTCAACCGGACTGTTGGTCGAGCAAAAAAACCCCGTCCCCAGGACGATGAATTCAAAACCTGGAGGCGTTGATCTTCTCCAACTCTTTCTCAACGCTTCCCTCGGTGAAGGCTTCGATGTACCATGTCTCCTGGGTGTGAGCAGCTGGTTTCCAGGTATCCTGTTTCCAAGCTTAGCATACGTGCGCCAGGGCTCCGTGTAGAGGTTTCCTCGGACGAGGCGGTCGAAAACCTTCGCTGCCCGCTTCTCATCCCAGCTCGCGACATCCACGATCTGTTGAAAGAGAGGCCTTCCAAGCTCTGACGTTTAAACTTAATATAGGGGCCTAAATAGTTACCAATACTATTTTGGGGGTTCCTTATTCTAATTAGAGTATAATGGGCCCCAAAACCCCAGTCTAATCATTAAGGCCCCGATGTCAGGGCTTGGGGCTTCAGCGCCTTGGGGCTGTTGACAGGGTTTCGAGGTGTGGGGATTAAAGCACTTCCCTCACCGCAGGGAAGTTCGTCCCACGTCGCCTGAAAGCAGCAATGTCTTTCTCCTTCCAGGGGCGCTGATGCGATCTGAACCTTCACCCTAAACTGTGGCTTCATGGATTTGTCAGAAAAACTGGGGCGCGGAGGCGTCCCAAGCCCTGAATGCAGAGACACGATCCATTAAATTCAGGAAGAACTCGTTGTAGGAATTCTTACTAAAGGGACTCGAGGGATACGGCTCTCATAGTAACGAGGTCTCCTTCTTCGGGACCCATGTTCGAAGGTTTGGGATCCATCACCACACTAAACCCAGAACACCAATAACCCTTGAAGCCCTACAGCCCCAATATGCTGAACCCTCCCAAAAGCCAGAAGCCCCGTCGGGTTCCGCAAAATAAAGCCCTGTTCCAATTGCGCAAAACCCTAGGCCCCAAACACCCAAAATCCTACGCCAAAACCCTGGACCCGAAACCCAAAGAACAGAATGCTACACTCGAAAAACTTGAATCCATTGAACCCATGGGGACCCGGGTCCTTTTCTTCAGCCTCTCGAGCTTCCGACTCGGCGATCAAGGCCTCCATCTGACCTGAGCGGCTTGCTTCGGCGTTCCAGGGCTCACGGCACTGGAGGGTTTACGGGCACGGTCAGGGCTTGGGGTTTCGGGTTGTGCGCAAGCTCTCCGGCGCTTAACCCCAAACCCTAGAGTTAGCGTAGCTCACGAGACAGCGCAGCGACAGAAGGTATCCTAAACAAACAACACCAGAAGAACAAGGACCTTGGCAGAGAGCTATCCTTCATACAAGAGGGACCCGTAACTTTCAGAAACCGATATTGTGAATTCAGATAAACCTTGAAGCTCCAAAACCCGAAAATCCAACGAAGAACCAGTCTCGAAACCCTGCCAGACTCCATTTTTTCAGCACCCTTTGAACCCTGTGAAAGGCTGAAACCCTACAAAGGTGGTTCGCATTGCCAGGGCCCCGGCTGACTCGACCTTCGAACTTTTCCTTCTGCGCCAAGCGGTCTCCGTAGTTCTTCAGCTTGGCCTCCGTAGATGGGGAACATAAGGGGCTGACAAGTATGGTTTCTTGGTTCTTAGGGGGCTTGCGGCCTTTAGAGGCTCCGGTTGTAGAGTTTAGCCTTGGGTTTAGGACTTCGGATTTGGGTCAGTCTCGGGTTTTGGAGTTCATGGGTTGCGGGCAGAAAAGTCTTAAACTCTCATTGGCGCAGTCACGGCCTTGACGCCATCCCGCCATTCTCGGAGTTGGGAAGTAATCCGATCCAGGCATGCGTCCTGGGACTTCACCTCCTCTGGACAGGGGTGTTTGGGAGTTTGGTGGTTTAAGGGTTCGGTCGAAAGGTCTAGGAGTCTGGGATTCGCAGGTTTCAAGCTTCAGGGCCTTGCATTCAAACTGTTGCTCGAAGGACCTAGTAACGTCTGCCGGGAAGATTCAGTCGGGCTTTATCGTTCAGAGCGGACAGGTTTAGGGAACTGCGGAGTGCTGATATGGATATGGAAGTTACTGCTCCAAACGCTAGAAACCCAAGCCTCTGAGCCTATCCCCCAAACCTGACCACCATGAACCCTGCACCCTCTGTCTCTGTCTCTAAAGCTCAAACTCCAGGAGTTAGATGGACCAGTCTTCTATCACACAGGGGCATAGGCTTTGGCAGCAAACAGCCGCGGCGCAAATGGGTTTGGGGTTGAGGGAATCAGGGTTTAGGATAATTTAGGGTTTAGGGCTCTTAGTATCCAAGAATAATAGTTGTAGGAAATTTGATAGTGTAGTAGTTACGTGGATTGAGGGGCCGCGAGGAACGTTGTTGATTGTTCGAGTCCCTACATTAGGGCTCAAGGGCTTTTTAGAGTAGGGGGGCAGCTTAAACTGTCTTTCGGGGTTGGGGTTAAAGCTTAAGGACAAGGATCAAATGAAGGTAGAAGCCTTAACCATTGCTTTTGTGCTTCTGCAGGTTATTGACAGCCAGGGAGCCTTCAACGGGAGCATAACTGGACAAGCCAAGGCAGAGACACGTACAGCATCCAACGACTGGAATCTAGACTCTTGCGAAACCCTCATCGCATTCTCACCATGCTTCACAATGTAATTCGCATGGTTCATACTGGTGCAAACCAAAACGTGGTGTTGCTGATCTCATGGCTTCTACTGCGAGCATCCGGTTTGGGAGGCTTTGCTGGAGTGGCTGCGCGGGGCTGGACGTTGGCTCTTTTCCGTTCGGTCGTGGGGCTTTGGAAATTTAGGAATATACTGTTCGATGGAGTCAGCCAGGCTCAGGGTATTCGAAACGAAGGGGTCCCAAATGGAAAGCACTGCACCTTTTCTATAGCTTGGAGCCCCCAGTCACGGCAGCCGGCCTTTAGCCAAGGATGAATGGCGATGACCGGGTTCTTACTCTTTTTGATGATTTCCTCGACAAACCTGACCCATGCGCAAGGAAGTCTCTGGTTTGGAGCTCTGGTTCAAGGATCAGGATCTAGCAGCTCGACCTTTCCCCATCATTCCTACAGGTGCGAAGTCAAGTTCAAGGCCCTCCTTTCGAACGGACATTACATCTCCGAAAAACACCAACCTTGAAACACAACCCTTGAGCGCTGGCCGCTTACCGGCTCAAGTTCTCAGCCAAGCCAAGTCACGGCATGATCTGAAACAGCTTCTCCTGCTGCGTCAGGGGCTGAGAGACTGAGCTAATAATGGGCATTACTGGCACTGCGCTGCTTTACTGCACATTTCTTCGGAGGCTCTCATGACAGAGTTTCTCACACGAGAGACTGCAGTATAAACCCTGAGCAGGAAAATGAATACTTGTAAGACTGCCAAGACGAACACCTACCTTCAAAAAAAGACCCAAGCCACTGTTTGTGGAGGCGCCCAGACGAAGCTTTCTCTTGCGAAGTAGGCACTCCTCGGGAATTTTGCGCTTGTCCAGCCACCTCATAGTCACAACGCCCATGGAGGTCGTGGGGCAGTTCTGACAACGATCCTGTAAACACATCACGGCACAAAGGAGTTCTGTGACCGAGCTCCTGGGCTGGAGAAGTATATGCCGTGTATTTTGCGGACTGGCCAAGCCAGTCCGAGGTAAACTCGCCGGTCAGCAAACGTGTTATTTTTCGAGCTGGGCCCTCTGTGCATATGCTTCTGCGAGGACTACGTGACTATACATTGTAGTGAAGTGATAGTCAAGGTGTTGTGGTGTCTGCTGTTCGCTGAGAGTCAAGGTGGCTGAGCGGCTGAACCCATGAATCACAAGCTCCTGCTGGCTCTCATACAGGCCATGAGGGCATAAAGCGACGGGGGAGTACGAGGAGGAGGAGCTGCTGTCTTTTTGGGGTCATCTAGGATTACAGCATTAGGTGGATCAGCTGCTGCACGGGGCCATGCTCGAAACCCTGCCTGAACTGCACTAAACAACAATAACCCTTGACCCGACGATCTGTGGCATTCAGACATGCAGACATGCCACATGTCACGTTCTTGCCAGAGCGTAGCATCATCGCCCACTGCGATGCGGATGGCATCCGAGTTAACCACCAGAACATCCACTTCCTTGGTCTGGGCTGAACAGCCTAGGGCTTTAAGGTTTCGGCTTCGAGTCTGAGGGTGGACTTGAAGTTTGGGGGGTAAAGTTTGCTCCTCGCAGCCCTTGTCTCATCGTTCTTGTTCTGCTCAGTCACGTAGCTCACTTGTGAACGCCAACTACCAGTCTAATGTGCTGGCCTTGCCTTGCGAGTTCGCCCCAGCGGGGTGCTACACAGACTTCAGACTCTCCGCCAACATAAAATCATACGAACTTTGGGAACCGGGCCCCCAAATCATTTCGCCTGGACGACTCTCGACGTCTCCCGACTTTTGATTCGATCAAGCTATGAGACTTGGCTTCATTTCGGGCATGCTTGCGCAGCTGCTTCGAGGGGCGCGCTTGCCCGGCCTTTTGTTTTCGATGTCGAGTTCTCGCAGCAAGTGGGCAGAATTCCTGCAGGATGTGAGCACCTCGAAAACTGAACCCTCCGCACCGCCCAAACCGGAAGCTCACTGACTGCAGCGAAAGCTTCGTTTTCCTGGCAGTAGGGCAGTGCCTGACGTCGCAGGAGTAGGAGTATGGTCGTTCAGGCTGCAAGAAAGAATGATTCACGCAGACTCCTTGATTCCCCAGCCCAAGCAAAGGCACCTTCTCCCACTCTTCTTCGTAGTTGAGATCGATATTCTTGATCCCGTGCTTGTGAAAGAAATCATCGAAGCGAGGTTTCAGGTCCTTCCGACGGCAGCTCTTTTCGGTCGGACGTGGTTTCGGGATTTGCAGGGTTCCAAGATTCGAGGCCTTTGGGGGGGATTACTGTACGGGGGTTGGGAGGTTTCGGTTTAGGGCCACACTCAGGGCTTATGATGGTTCATAATGCAGCTTCTTGAAGGGGCTGGCCCTGTTGTACTGCGATGGTGCCTTGTGGCTCGCATGGTCAGTGTCGTTGTCACCGAATATTTCAGTCGGGTGCAAACATCGGTGGATTTACACGGCAGGCAAAGACTGAAGAATCCTTCCGAGTTTCTGATTCGTAGGGCGTAGGGGAGTACTGGACTCTATGGCATGGCAAGCTCAGTCTGAATCCTGGAACCTAAGCATCTAGGGAGGATCCCTCATATAGGGCACTTATCAATTCGAACAGGGTTTTGGGGATATCATACGATTCCTGGAATGGGGACTATCAGGGGACATTGCCAAGAACTGTCCTAACCCCTACAGAAACTCGTGCCATGGTTCTCTTCAGACCTCACATATGGGCGGTTCTCTAAATTAGGGTCCCATTTAGGGCTCCTTATTTTTAAGGGTGCCATACGTATTATAGATGGGAACCTCAAAAAACTACCATATAGTGACCCAACATACAACAGCAGTTTCTGGGTGGAACCTTGGTTGCCCTAAGCCCTGAAGTGAACCAACAAACACACGAACACCTGCCCCCGCTGTCTCCTCGAAGTATGCTTGGTGCATAGCCATGATCCGGATCACTGTCAGGGGTCTCTTTCTTTCCTCTCGCTCCTTTGAAGGCACAAAGTCGTTGGAGTTCTGCAGGCGCTGGGAGAGAAGGTTGACAGGCGCCGGGGGGTGCTCGTTTTCGCGGACCCTACCGTTGTAATGTGTCGCTGGTGCCCCCCCGCCACTCTTCTGCAAAAGTGTCTGCGAAAGCATGAGCACAGTAATGGTGACTGCGATGCAAGGCATCATCGTAAGTCTCAGGATGAGCCCTTGTGCTTGCACGTGCTCTCTGTCTTTAGCGGTCTTCTTGTGAATGAGCTGGTTCCAATTCTAGGGGCATCATTGCTCACGCTTGCCAACCTTGCTTAAGGTACGACGGGAGTCGGTTCCATCACCATCGCCGCCATAGCAAAATGCTCAAGACCATCACGCTCACCACCAGCATTACTAAATATCAGTGGCAGCAGCACGAGCAGCCGCAACAGCGGCAGTATTGTCATGCAGTCTATCACTGCTCCTGGTCCTGCTCGTGCCACTGCCACTACCACTGCCACTACTGCTGCTGTTACTACTACTCCTCCTCCTCCCGCTGCTGCTGCTGCTGCTAATTCTACAACAACAGCTACGACTACAACTACAACTACTGCTACCACCACCGCAGATACCAACGACCACTACTACTCTTGCTGTTTCTGTTGTCGTCGTGGTTGTTGGCAAATATTAGGAACAACTCACTACCGCTGAGCTATTGACGCACTACATCAGCACAAAATAGCTTTCCCATTCCCACATTTCTGCTGGCGATTATCTTTCGACGGACACATGTGCAGATTGCTATTTCTTGGGTGTGACTCCAACCATAGAGTTGGCTTTGGAATATGAAACTTTCCCAGCAAAGAGACCAACATCCCACAGTCGGGACGACCCAGGAATGAATAAACTAAACTCGACTCTACATTCGCCCGGAACCCGAAACCCCCAAGCCGGCGAGGCTCCAGCTTGGCACCTTGCAGGGAGGCAGCACAAAACCCCTCCCCCTGTTCTGGGCACTCGTGCCTTCAGCCCATTCGTTGCTCCGAATGTACATCGTATCACCACTACAGCCCAAGCTCAGAACCCAAAGCCTTAGATGAGGCTTCTTCTTGTTATGAAAGATTCAGAGCTGCGGGTTTGGGACGTGCTTTTCTGATAAGCGGATTCTCCTTGGCATTCGGGGTCCCACACTCAGGTGTCGCACTGCAGGCTCAACATAACTTGAGCTCCAACTAGTATGAGAAAAAAGCAGGGCCAAGCCCTGCTAACACCCAACTTCCAAGCAGAGGCCCAGAGGAAAACCTCGGTTTTTGCTCTTGCGGGCCATGAGAATCCTCACGTAGATTTCGCACCAAAGTACGCTCTCAGCGCGTTCGATGGTCGCCATCATGAACAATGGGCAAGCGGATCTGAAGGGCTTAGTCATGTTTAGGGTGAGGTCCACCTGGTTCATAAGCAACACGGTTTGGCAGTAGCTCTTTTGGGAAGCTGGCATAAGGGGTTCGCGATTCGGTAATACTTGCACCATGAATGTTCACTCTATTTTCCTGCAATCTACATACACACAGATAAGATAACCACAGGAAAAAGAGCGGAACCGCTTAAACGGTATTCTAACTTGGGCCGACCCTCCTCCTCTGGACTCACAGAAGCCCAGACACCCTGCGCCTTTGAACATGAAGTCGATGAACTCGCGCACTTGGAGCTGTCCGTCCTTGTTGTAATCGCCTCAGCACGGCGCTGAGGACACGCTTGGGAATCATGAAAGAACCGGACTCAGATGCGTGTTTCACAATCGTAGGAGGGCAACTTTAGGGTTTTGGGGGGGCTGAGGCCATCGGGGAAGCCTCCTGCAGGACTCCCAGATCCGTTTCCGGTCAGTCTGAGGCTTCTGGCTTCTGATGCACCGCTCGTACTTTTTGAGCCAGGTCCTACTGTCAGAGCAGATCTTGGCGAATCTACAATGTGAGAAGAACCACTGAACCCCACGAAAGCCCTGTACCAGCGGCCTGCATTTCCCTTATCCTAAACACTACAGTTGCAATGCCAAAACAGCAAAGCCCAGCACTCTCGATTATCTAAAGGCCCAAGCCCGGAACCCTGGGAACCCTGAAACCATTGTAGAGAAAACACCTCTGACCGGGGCACCGAAAAGCACCCAAACACCTGGCAGCCCGGATACATTCATCCAGTAGAAGGTCGATCATCTCATCCTCATACAGTTATACAGGACCCAAGATCAGCCTACTTGTCCATAGGAGACGTTTGGGTACTTCTCTAAATTTGGGCACCATTTTAGGTACCAAAAAATGACACGGGACTCTTATCAGGACCCTAAGACCTAAGAGGGACCCTAATTTAGAGAGCTATCCATGTAGCCTTTGGCCCTGCCAGGTTATACTGAAGCGGTGACAGGCTACCTGCAGCCGGGCTTTTGGGCTGGGGGATTGGTTTCGGGGACTAAAACCTTTGAACGTGGTTTGGGGCAGATTGAGCGATGATTTTCAATCGAGCAGTGCTAGCCGCTAGCCTGAGCTCAGACCCAGGGCTTTCGGACGTCCTGGTATCAAGTATCGAAGCAGGTAGACCGGGTATCTTCGACACTAAACAGCAAAGAAAACCGTAAAGCCCCCCACAAAAAGCCCTCTAGAGCCCTCAAGCCTAAGACTTAGAGTAAGAGGAAGACTAAGAGTAAGCCTAGCCCTGTTTTTTTAAGGGCACCCTTGACGTCTGAGGTGTTCCAGGTGCAGTTGCGCTCATAACCGGCGCCTTTCCTCGAGGGACCCCCGCGTGAACCCCAGAGCCCCACCCCAGAATCAGAAGCAATTACCATAGGGGCCAAAAATAATTAGAATCGTGTTTCGGGGCCTAGTATACTATAATAATGATAAGAAGGAGCCCCCAAAAAAGCGTAGGTGACTATTTAGGCCCCTTTCTTGGTAATGGACCTGAACCCAAAACTCTGCATTCTATCTTTTAACCCAAATCTGAAGGCACCCAGGCCCTGGCTTCAATTATGGACGATATGTGACAGCGAAGTGTAGAAACTGCCCTAAGGAACCATAGTAGCTCCTTGTTGAACCCTACAAGGTAATCCTCAAAAGGAACTACTTTGGGGCCCATGGGTACAGAGCATGTACCTGGGAAAAAACATCCACAACTGTGGCAACAGGCAGCAAGGCACCGCAGAATTGGAAAGGCTGCTGAATAACCCAAGGCCCCCAAGCCGTACGGTTTAGGGTTTAGGGTTTAGGGTTCTCCCAAACCCCACAAAGCCGTAATTCCAAAACTTTGGGCCGCATCCAAAGCACATCCCAGCTAGAGACCTTCTGGAAGATGCTCTTGAGCCTAGGCTTCGTGGGACCCTCAGGGCTTGCGAGGACTTGGAGACCTAAGGTTCTCAGCATTTGGCTTTCGAAGTTGCAAGGGCCTGCAAGTTCGAGGTTGCAGGGGGTTTAGGGCTTGTGCAGAACAGGGCATCGATAGAATAAATCTCCACAATCACCACCACCGTGTCAGGTACCTACCAGGACCAACATATTTCAGATTCAGAGAAGGTTCAGACAAGATTTTCCTAGCCCCCTTGATGCTGTTGTTCTACGATCTACGGTTCTGGGCATGGGGAGGAGGGAAGGGGTCGAGGTCCAAGGGCCGGTCGCAGAAATGAAGGGAAGAGTTGTGGTCCAATCCGCCGGTGATTTCTCCAGAAAGCAATGATACTTCTTGGACATCCCGAACTGGGGTCGTTTTGGGAGTTCCCGGGTTGGCTTTGGCTTCATGACCAGGGCTCCAGTGAGGCTAGTTTCGGGTCGTGGGCTGCGGGATCAAGGAGCAGACTTTGCACATTCTTCCTAGAGTCCTAGAATCGAAAGCATACTACTACGACGACGACTACTACCACGACGACTACTACGATTTCTACTTCTTCTCCTGCTGCTGCTACGGAACCCTCCACCCGCAAGGAACCTCCGACGTCCCACATGTGCCTGACTTCCTCCCAGACCTACTTTGCTTTCGAAGTCCCGTGCTGTTGAGGTACCTGGCTGCAAAGCACTTTCTGAAGTGTGTCACCCGTCTATGCCCGAGCATCCAGAACGCGAACCAACACGCACGAACTTCTTATAGCTAACTATCTGCAAACAGAAACCAGAACAAGTGGTAACCTAAATGAAGCAGCACATATTGGAACCACGCAGCTCGTCTCTGCTCAGCTTGCCATCCATGTTGTGGTCTGCTGCCCTGAAGTCGCGAGCGTGAGCATGCGAGGTTCGGAGTTCGGGGCCTGGGATCTGACAAGAAGAAAGTTTCGGGTGCACCTTTTTTTAGGCCTGGCGCGGTCCCCGATTTTTGGTTTTCTGAGGCCCCAAAGCAAGACGTTGAAAGTAACAAGACTTCCTACTGGCAACTGATGGATGAACTGCGAAGTCGCGAATAACATGGCGTACACCATGCCTGGCACAGCTTCAAACACTCCATAGTCATGTTGGATTCTGCCCACCAGCCATACCAATCATGGCCCTTCAATCAGCCGGATTGTTACTTGTGCTGCGTGCTCTTGGGTCTACATTACGGGATCCTGCTGCTGCTAGTGCCCGTTGCTGTGCCTGTTGCTGCTTGTCATACTGCTGTTCTTCATCTGACCCAGCTGCAACATCATGACAAGCACCCACACGCACAGACAGAGAGAGGTGCAAAATCCAGAAGATGTCTCAGGCGGGTGGCCCGAAGATTCTCTTTACCCTCTCGGCGCCCTCCCATGTCGCCATGGCGATGGCTACGGGCTATCCCCGCTATCGCCCCGTCAGCTGAGCCGCTCCCTGCATCCCTTCCGAACTTTGCAACGCTGACATGGCTTATGATCAGTCATGAGTCTACAAGTCTACAAGCTCGGGCCCGAGACATCGCGGAATTTCGGGGATGCGCAGGACAGCCTCCTGAGGTTTGAGGGTGGAGTTCCAATTGTTGAGGTCTGTGAAGTCTGACTCTGGTGTAGCTGCAATGTAGCTCAACCTCAGCACGAAGTGAAGCCTCCTTCTGCCTTTGCTTGGGGCCGGGACATACAGGCCGATCAAGGTACCGGTGCGACCCAGACCAGCCTGAACAATTGAGAGGCTTCCGGGCTTGGAATTGCAGGTCTTGCTAGCAAATTCATCTGTGTTGAGAAGGTCCCGGATGACCTGATTTTCTTTGTAAGAACGCATAGGGTTTCACGAGTCCAAGGGTGTTTGATGAAGGTGAGTTGGGTCACGCTGCAGCAGGATGGAGCACCCTAGGTGGAATCATGCGCCCTCAGCCCGCCTCTAGCCTTTGGAGTAAAGACAAGCGTGAAATTGCGGATTAGCAGTGAAGCCCGGGCAGCACTCCATCCGCGTTCCTCTTGCCTTGCAATGCACGGCCACTGCGCTGGGCTCGTTCTCGACGATGTAAAGGAACTTGGAGATGATCTGACAGCACGTTCACGGGTTACATCGACACGAGAGTTCTCACACAGACTGAGACAGCGGGTAGATGATACCACTACGTAAGATAGAGTGACCGATAGCTAGCCAGCTAGCTACAAAGTTTATCATAGCTTTATAGCTAGAAAGATAGATCGATCGATCGCTAGATAGCAAATAGATGGCCAGGAAACTGCGTGCTCTGTGCCCTAGCGCCTCCTTATCTGGGCAGCTCCCATCGAGGAAATAGAGATCCACGTGCTTCAGGCCGTGATCGACGAAGCGCCGCCGATCGTACCTCGAGAAGCGTGAGAGAAGTGGTTGAGAGAGGTGGGGTCAGAGGTCAGAGCTTGTTGTGCTTTTTGAAGCGCAGCTTGCCGCAGCTTTTCCCGCCGCGAGATCATTGTGTCCATCTGCTTTGTCCGATGCCGTGCTTCATCAGCGAGGACAGGCTGTTTCAAAGAGTGTGCAGCAGCAAAGGCCAGGCAGCAGAGAGGAAGCCAAAGCCAGCCGGAGGCCGAGGCGCACGAAAGCTGCTGGGCCTTCTGTGCCTGGCAGAAGTCGAGGGAGGATGCCGTCGAAGTCCGCCGAATCTGGGGCTTTCAAAGCCGAGCGATCGTGTCGTTTCCGCTTGCAACTCTGCTAGTCCATGGCCGAGTAGACCGAGAAGCAGTCCCCGTCCTTCAATCCTGGGCTTCGTCCAAGTGTTCCCTGGCCCTAGCCTTCCTAAGACTGTAAGAGCTTAGAGAACCGCTACCAAGTCTTCCCCGGCTTCCCCCCTTACCCAACAACACCTTCGTTCAAGCTGAGAGTCCGTGTCCCGAAGGGAATCTCAGCTCTGACAGGACTTTCTCGCAGGTTGTCGAACCGGGCCTCCGAAATTCAAATCCCGAGAGGTTTAGGGTTCTAGAAGGAACACTGTAGCGGTTAGCTAGAAGGGGACCAGGGTTTAGCTAAGGGGGTTTTGGGGATCGTGCAAATTTCAGGGCATGCGATTCGAATCTGAGCCGACCTGCCATGGCAGTGCACGAGGGTAAGACACTCCACAGGATGAAAGCGCTTGAACGATAGTGTTCCCCACCTCAGCTGTGGGGCTGTGGCACTGTTGCCGCAACTGGTCTTGTTTGTGGTGATGCTTTCTTCAGGAGTGGTAGAGGAGGCCGGGGTGGATTCGGGCTAGGAGCTCTTGCGGCGCAATGGCAGTGGTTTCCTGCGGCGTCCAGCTCAAGAGAACCGCCTTGTTTGGGGTTCTGTTACAGTTTGGGTTAAGCGTTGTAGATTCATAGCTACATGTTCTAGCAATGACGTGACCACTGCCACTGCTCCATCCGAGTTCCACCACCTTCCACCTTGCAAAGAAGAAAGTCTGCGCCGTCTGAGCTTCGAGCATGAGCATTGCGAGCCGCTGTCGCAGATCGTATGGATTGTGGGGTCGTGGCGGAGGTGCCATCTCCTGGGAAGCTCCTAAACCCTAAACCACAAATCCCTAAACGCCAAAGCCTCTGCCCTGAACCCTACACCCAGAAAATCGAGCGGCGTATCATCCATGACCGGTTTCTGCACGGCAGTGGCAGGGATAGAACAACCATCAACAAAGTCACCACAACCATGACAATCATGTTTCTCTTGACCTCGCAGCACCATGAGCTCCGATCATCTCTGAGGCTCCAGATCTTGATCTTCAACATCGATTTGTTTGCAACACTGGCTCTCATCACAAACACCATGGCAGCACTACAGCCTCCGACACCACCATCAACCTGTCGTTCAATACCCTATGATCCTATGATACTGAAACATGTGGCAGTTTCGTTTCCAACTCCGCCATCGTCTTCTACCACTCGCATCGGCAGCCCCCCCTCCCACCTTCATCAGCAGAGCCATAGCTGCGATCCGCACACCTTCGTCAACAACAACATCATACCCATCGCATGTCATCTCTTTTAGCCAAGCCTTTTCCAGTCTTCATCATTAGCATGCCAGTCTTCATGTTGCCAATGACAACGATGAAGGCGATGCCGGCGTCAACCATGATGATTGTGACGGTGATGATGGCGGTGATGATGGTGACCACCATCATCATCATCATCAAACATCATCAACATCGTCACCACCATCATCATCATCTCATCGTCCTGGTCATCATCATCAATCATGACCATTTTCATCGTCATCGTCATGGTAATCATCATTCTGATCATTTATCTTCATGATGATGATCATCATCATCGTCACCGTCCTTATCATGGATCAATGTGACCGCCCACTCCCATCAGCATAGCTATACTGTTGACGACCGTCCTCATTTCCTCGCCAGCTGCCAAGGTTACCATCATCGTCGTCATCATCACCATTTCATCATCGAAGTTGCTGGTGAGCTTCTGCAACTTCCATCAGGATGTGCTGAGCATCTTCCTGCAGTTCGTGTCGCCAGGAATTGCTTGCACCGCATCCACTATCTAGGAATCTGACTGCCCATGACACCTACTTGCACGGTTGGGCTCGCAATAGATGTTGAAATTGCTGGCATGGCCTTGCTTCTGCTACGATGGTTTGTGTGCATCTCAACTTCATTCCAACCACAAGTCGAACCCTGAGTGCTACACGAGGGTCCCAGAGGTCTCCCACCGTGGCTTGCAGTGCCACGTCCACGGGTCCGCGCCAGGGGAAATCCCGCCAGCCTTCAGCTGCAAGCTCAAAGTACAGAGACACCTGGGTCGTCAGCGCTTCTCAAGAGCTTCATGTTCATGGGGTCGGGGGCGGCTTTAGGGTTAAAAGGGCATATGCGATTTGATTGGGGTTCCTAACGAGGCGACTACCGCTCGCCAAGCCCGTCTTGTGCAGCATAAAGGCGCATGGAATAGTAATCAGCTTCATCATAGCACTAATATTAGGTAGTCGCCATGGCAAGGCACCTTCGACGCTCCGCTGGATGAGCTCGTCCTCATTCCACCCGCAAAGCCGACAAAGGCCGGAAGTGCCTCAGCCATGGACTGGAAGTTTGAATTTGCTTTTGGTTCCCCGTGTTGTTGTTCCTGTTTTGGGGGTTCGTAGTTGAATCGAGAATCACCAGGGAATGCGGTCAAGAGAAGGGACGCACAAGTACAACCGACAAAGAAACCCGGGTCCGTCTCTTCCAGAAACCACCCTTCGACCATGGGCCGCTGAGCTTGGGATTATGCCGCTGCTAAAGCCCACGGAACTAAACCCCTCAGACACACACCAAATACACTAACACAGGCTCTGAACTCCTAAACCTTGTTATGAGTAATGGCCTTTTAAAGGTCCTTACACAATAAGGATCCCGATCTGTAGCAGCCTAGTACAAATCCCAGCACCTCGCTCATCGGCGTGGACTTGACGCAGGTGAGATGGGAGCCCGCCTCTGGAACGACAGCCGGGGTTGCCCTGGTTTATGGGGCTGCAGACAATCGATATTTTCAGAAAGTAAGGGGCCAAATTTGTAAGCTATGTTGCAAACGCCCCAGTTCTTGTGAGACCAAACGGGTGACAAGCCTGCTGAGTCTGACACAAGATCGCGGCACGCCATATGATCAAGACGAAGGCAGGAAGACGCAGTTTGGACTTCGTCCACTTTCTGACACTTCCAAATGCCTGGATCCGAAGATCCTGAACCCCGAAACCCAACTCCTGAAAGGTGTGAAAAAAGAGATGGTTAAACCTCAAATCCAACACTCCCTCAACACTAAAAGCCCCAAAGCCTCAACGTCAAATCCCCGACTAAACCGAGATTCTGACAATCCCGAAAATGCCCGAAACACGAACTTAAAGTTAAAACCGCTTTCTTCATCTGTCCGGTCCTGGACCCCCAGCTCCTCTAGGCTGCTTTCCCAGTCATCTCGAGAAAAGGTCCGGGAACCCAAGGTTAGAAGTAGGTACCTGGCATGCGACCCAACACCAGGAAACTGTTTGGGTTTTGGTCCTGTTGAGGGCTATACGGTCGAAGGTGTAAGGTTCTGAAGGAATAGGAGTTGAGTTGGGGTGAATATGAGGTTCATCGCGAGCTTGGGGGGGATCCGAAACATATCATGGGAAAGGGTTACGTCTTGCAAGAGACCGGCAGTAAGCACGACAGCCTGTTGGGCCCGATGTCAGTTTAGCTCAGCACAAAGCAATTTCCCACTTAGGGTTCAAGGTTTACGGATGAGGCTGTAGTTCGGGAGGTGTTACGTAGAAGCTTCTGAGGCGGCTCGAAAGGTCAAAGCAAAGGGCTGGCGAGTTCCATTTTCCCTATTTCCTCCAAGCCTAATCTAACGGCCAACTCCTGAACACAGCACCTTGCATCGTACCAAACTCCGTTGAGTACTAATTAACAATGGCATCAATAAGATTATATTTTGTCTTGATTATGGGAGCCGGGGCGCTTGATTCATCGCGGGCCTACGACCAAGAGTCCACTCCTAAACCATAACAGCCCACCGCCCTGCATGCAGAGCCTTTACAGCTGAGATCACCTCCCAAGTGAATGCTCATCTTTTTCGAGAGCATGTCAAACGATGCAAACCACAACTGCAAATTCTTGCTCTGTTTGGTGTGTATATGTATCTATGTATATGTATATAAAATCAATATCTAATTAATATTGCAGATTACACTGCATAGCATAGAAACCCTACGAAGCCCCAGTAGACACCTGTCCTTTCCACCAAGCACCCACTAACCAAACCTTGGCCATAAAACGCCGAAACCTAAAACAACACCCGAAACCTCAAAAACCCTGCCCCCCCTCGCCTCCTCTCCCATCCTCCCCCTTTCACCCCGCCCGCAAGCAAAGGCGCTGTTGGGGATAGCCCAACTGCTCCCCAAGTCGGCAGAGCAGCTCGTCGAGGCTCCTGTTTGGTCAACAACACTTGAGGTGTTGGTGTTTGTATTTGGTAAAACACACGCATTTTGAAGTTTCGGGGTTGAATGATCAAAAAATGGAGCTGAAATAAGGCCTGTATTAAGCGCGAACTTTTGGGTGCGGTTTCTGGAGCAGGCTTCCATTTCTGTTGCCGGGGCTTCGAGGCAGCAACCTTTACACCCGAAGCCACAAAACCCTGATAATCCCTGATAGACCATCATAGCAGCTTTGTAACGCTTTTGTCGTGCCTTTAAAGGAGCTCTGAAACCTTAACCGTCAAATTCCGTTCAAGAAACAAGCGCTACCAATACATTGCAGCCGAATTGGTCGTTGGAGCCACATGCCCAACCACAGCACGCGTCGGCCCTGGTCATGGCTCCGTGTTGGTTTGAGAAGTGCGCAGGCTCCCTTTGGACACCAGCGCGGACCTTGCAGCGTGAGGGCTGCATAGCTTCTAATGCTGCAAGATTAATTAAGCGCGACGCCCGCACTCCAAGATTCTGTATCCAAAAGCACAAGGACTCCAATGCGCTCACTTCGGCGTAGGTCAAGCCCGAGTGTTGCACAGGAGTGAAACTTACGTTTGCAAACTCCCCTACCGCAAAAAAAATACGCGTAGTATAACCATGTGAAACAAAGTCCAGTGCTCGTATCACCATACGACACCCCAAAACGTCTACTCGCCAATGTCCGAACAAGCTCGAATAATACGCCACCAAAAACAAACCCCCACATATTCCCAAGCCCTGGCCCTCAACCTTACAGCACCTCAAAAACCACCCGGCAAACCGATCGGAGCCCTCCGGAAAGGGATTGTTTATCAGTGGGGCTTCTATGGTACAACCCCCAACACGGGTCCTGGGCCCCATCCGAGGATGTCGCGCACCACCTCCGCAAGGCGGCAGAGGGCGAGTGCGAAAGCCGATTTAGGTGTTGGGGTTTAAGGGCTTTGGGGTTTAGGGGTGGCATGGGCTTCAATGTATGAAGGTCTAGGGTCTAGGCTTAGGCTTCCAACATACAGAGATTTTAAGAGTTTAAGGTGAAGTTCAAAGGGTTAGGACGGGCACATCCAATGCAGTCTTCATCGCAAAATCACCATGGCCATCACCGTCATTCAGATCCATCAGCCTCGCTGCAGCCTTATTTATTGTCAGCTTCAGCAAATTCATGCACTCTTAGGCAGAAGCTTAAATAGTAGGATCCTTAATATACAACCCCCTCATCCCAGAACAGTAACCATTGAATGATGAGAAACGCCTCGGTTAGAGATCCACAAGAAAAGTTTGAATGAACACTTGATACTTAATCCTATCCCTTATACACTTGAGCAGTGTTCCGGGAATGGAGAACCGGCGGTGGGGCAAGACGACGTGTCATCTTGGTCGGGAATTTGTTGGGGGGCAATTATGCGTCATCTCAGTCGTCTTGGTGAGGGCTGGGGAGAAATGGAGAGTTCAGCAAGGGTTTTTTGAATTGGTAGCGGAGCTTGAGCCGAGTGATGATTTAATGAACAGCAATACTGCAAACCGCACGGCCGGCGCGCACTGCTGTAGATGCGCGCGCCCGGCGCACGCAGTTTTAGACGCAGGTTTAGATGCGGTGCGCGCGCAGCAATCTTGGTAATCTCGGTTGTGCTAATCACCTGGATAGAGGCAGGTGACCAAATGTGGTACAAGTGGTACCGGTGGCGCAAGTGTGTTGTCCCCCTTGGCTGGGTTCCCCCACTCCAGTTCTCTCCCTGAGCAAGATGACCAAGATGACGGGTCATCTTGCCCCCCCCCCCCTTAGCAAGTCGATGCATCATCTTGCCCCCCTCTAAAGTTTAAGAGGACATAATAGGACATGTTATAAGATAGCAACACATGATACATCATGTGTGATATGTCCTCACATGACATGGTCCAAGATTGCAAATTCCCTGTCCAATTCTTCTCTTTNGTTTAAGAGGACATAATAGGACATGTTATAAGATAGCAACACATGATACATCATGTGTGATATGTCCTCACATGACATGGTCCAAGATTGCAAATTCCCTGTCCAATTCTTCTCTTTTATATCATGTCATGTCCCACGACGACTTTTGGCAGGGAGGCCCTTTATGGGCTCCTTGAAGGGTTCCTCTCAGGGTTCCGAGTTGCTATAACGGTTACCTTAACCTGCCAAACCCTACTTTTTGGTAGGTTCTCATTATCAACCCTAATATGGAATTTATAGGGGCCCTACTTTTTTGTAGGTTTTGGTAGGTTAAGGTAGGGTTTAGGCTTAGGGTTTAAGGTTTAAGGACCCTACTGACCGGATTTCCGCTTCAGACAGGAAGTGGGTAAACGGTTTAGGGTTTAGGCTTTTGGGGCACTTCTTTAACATTCCCATCTACCCATGTAGTACATACTTCGGCCCTAAAGTACCGAAATGGGGACTACATTGTACTTTAGGGTTTAGGGGTTTAGGGGTTTAGGGTTTAGGGGTTTAGGGTTTGGCCTTTGGGGTTAGTACGTAGCCAGTAATTGTTACCATGGCTTGCCTGCGAATCTAAGCCCTGTAAACAACAGTGTAGGCGATAAACCCTGAAAGTAGTACGTAAGCTGTTGGATCCACAGCTACGGCATACTTCCCAATACCCTAAACCATAAGCCCTAAACCCTACAAAAGGAATACTTCCTAACGGCTGACCTTATACAACTACGGGCACATGGCCTTTGAGCTCCCTCAGCCCGGTTTGAATTTGTCAGGGCCCTACACTATCAATACCGTCCCTGGCAGATCTGTTGTCTTCACAATATTGCTGAACCCAGCTCCTTAAGTAGCATCCTAAATCCCACGACCCCGAAACCTCTCCGCATGTAAAAACCCAGGTGGGCAAGGCTTCACATTCCAAAATCCTACACCCCCTCACCCCGCCGCCCCACCCCTCCTCCCAAACAAACTCCCCAACCCCTCCCCAACCCCACTCAACCCCACCCGGCCTCACTCAACCCCACCCGGCCCCACTCAACCCCACTCAACACCACACAGCGCCACTCGGGCCCAACCTTGCCGGCCGCACCCAGCCTTACTCGGCTCTGTACAGCCCTAGTTTCTCGTCGCTGTGGCAGTTTTGGTTCATTTAATGCAACCCCAAGCTTGTTTCGTGTGGCAGGCGCGGTAGATTCCAACTTAATGCGTCTTTCCAAAGGCGCAATAATCCCCCATGGGAATGTTTATCCATACCCCAAAACCCTAGACCCTAGTCACTTTTATGAAGGTCTCTGTATTCGAACTTTTGCGACTCTCTCGGGCCTGGAAGCGTCAGCATCAACTCTGAGCCGTCGAGGAAAGCCACGGACACCGTCAGGGATCCTCCCGAGACTGCGAAACTTCAGGTCGGAGGCTTCCTTTGAGGGTTCCTTCAAGGGCACCTCTAGGGTTCTTTTGAGGGCAGGCCATACTTGAGAACCTTAATTGTGGAAGCCCCCGAATAGAGCCGTTAGTGGGATTTAGGGGCTGATGGTGGAAGCCCATGCCCCCAAATAGAGCCGTGCGTGTGATTTACAGGGTTGAGATTTTGGGTCTCGGCAGGGTTCCTTCTTTGTCTTTAGGGTTTAAAGGTTTTGAAGTTCTTAACCCCCACCAGTACAGCAGTCCAGAATCATTCAATGCCAACCCCCCACCGGAACCCCCCGTGGACCCGTGATCCCAATGAGTGCCTTGAGTGCCTTCATCCAAGTCATCCTCCTGGGCCACGGCCGTGGATCCCTCCGGAGGAGTGCGCTGAGCCGCGGCTTTGGACTTCCCGGCCGCCGAACCCATGGCAAGAGCAGCGCGCGCTTTTGCTTTCTTAAGTCGGTCGGGGAAGGGCGTTGGTCAGAAGATTTTGATCGGGTGTTAGATGTTGTTTTTTGCTGAAGGCTTTCTGTCTTCAACCGTGTTTATGTAAGGCTTCGGATGTGGCTTTTGGTATCAACTGAAGTTTCCGGATTTAAGGTTCCATGGTTCTGCAGGGCTGGTTGCTGAGTCGTCCGGGCAAAGCTTACACCAAAACGCTACGGCGGATCACTCAGCCACTGCGCATGCGGCCGAACCCGGGAGCTTGAGAATCTTGGCAGTCTGCGTGGCAGCGAAGGGCCGAGAACCGACATAGCGAAGCCCACCAAAGAATTCTGTGAAGACCCCAATACCAACAAACAGAAGATCGCATGGCTACAGTGCTCTATGCAACCTTGATGACGATTATTGTGGTGATGGTGATGATGGTGAGCGTGCTGACGATGATTGATATTGACGATTCCGGTGATGGAGATGGTGAAGATGATGGCGACGGCGATGGTGGGGGTGCTGACGATGGTCAAGTTACTGAGAAAGATAGTGGTCACTCATGTATAGATTTTCTGCACGTATGCATGCATGTCGGCATGTGTATGTGTGTATGCACGTGTATGCATGCATGCATGCATGCATGCATGCTGCATGCATGCTGCATGCATGGTAGCAATTATGTGAGCTTGTAATACCTATATCTATATACACACATGTACATATATCCATATCTATATATATATATATCTCTGTGTGTGTCGGCGTGTATGCACAGATGCCTTCATGCGCACCGGCATGTATGTGCTTGTGTGTCTAGAAACAGACTCCAAGCCTCCCAAGCCGAGCTTCGAAGCACTTGCAGCGAGCCCCAGAAAGCGCAAATGGAACCGTAAATCCGGAAACCTGAAGCTCTAAACTTAAAGCCTCTGCTCTCAAGCCGACTGTCAAGTATCCCTGTGGCAGGGCACTGCTTCTTGTTCAGCCGCACGACGAGGCCGATCCCGGCATCCCGGAAGATGGGTACGTAGTCCTGTTTATCGGTTTAAGACTCTTCAGGGCTCCGATTCGTTTAATAAAGGTCCGGTGGTGTTGTCTTGAAGGTTAAGGGGCTTGCAGTCTAGGTGTTAGGGCTTTGAGGCGTTCATGGATTAGAGGGTTTAAGGGGTTGCGGCCAGGTGTAAGGCTGTTGAGAGTTGAAGAGTTTCAGGTTAGCATGTTGAGCGCCTAGGTTGCAGGGCCCTGCTTTCCTTTAACTTTCGTTCCTCCTCGTTCTTGACTTCGGTTGTAGAGCCAGGGTGTCGAATGGGAGAGGAGGGGCCTGGCCTGGGCTTCCGGCTTGAGTTGATGCGAGAATGGGGGATTTCTGGGACTCGGAGAGGCGGCAACTGAAATTCGGGTGGCCGCAGGTCTTCTGGGTTTTCTGGGCTGAGGTTTGGGTCTTTCCGTGCTTGGGATTCAGGTTTTCCGGGTTTTGGGCTTCAGATTCTCCGATGTTTGCAAGGTCTCGGGTCTGAGAGGAGTGGGAACATTTCTTACATGCTAAGGGTTCCCGGTTCAGGATGGGGGTCTGGGTAGGGTTCAGGGTTTGCCCTCTCTCGTAACTTTGCAACTTCGGAGTTGGAGGACTCGCAGGAGAGAATGCAGCATTTTGGATCCCTGTCCTCCGGCGTAAACGCAGGGAACCTTGCGGACAATCGAAGCCGCAAACCATAAAGCCCCGAAGCCCCCAAGTTTGAACACCCTACACCCGGTTTTGACGGCAGTAGTAGCAGCACCGGCAGTAGTAGTAGTAGTAGTAGTAGTAGTAGTAGTAGGAGGACTAGCATTAGCAGCAGCAGCAGCAGGAGCAGGAGCAGGAGCAGGAGCAGGCTGATTTCTTGTAGCTATCCCCATACAAGTCTGAAGGCATGGCCGATATGGATTCAGCTTTGAACTACGGTCCTTCACATTCTTCGCTTCACTGTCTGCGTTTTGTGAAGTTGCTCTTGCGCCACAACGTATGGCCTGTATTCTGCTCTGTTCTAGGAGGAGGCAACAACATTTTCAAATCTGCTTCTGCAATCGCGGAGATTGGAGGCTAGCGCAAAGAGATTCTTGCTTATAGATATGTTTGTGTAGTTTTAGACTGTAGTGCATCTCATCGTACCTAGTAGATAGCTGAGTTTGCTCCAATGTGATTCGCAGAACACTTGTGCAGCAGTTTCAGTAAGCCGTCATGATGCAGGCAAGACTCTAAAACTCCTGCAATCTCTCGAACCCTGCCCCCGAGACTTCCAAACCACTTTATCCAAAATGCCAATCCTCCACAACTAGATGCCATCCAGACATTTATAAACAGGCTTTGGCTTGAGCCATAAACGAAATTTGTAGCTGAAACCCCTCCCTGAAGCCTTTAAACCCCTCATAACACTCTTTGTGCCACGAGGCCCGTCTGCATCGGTTGAGGTAGGGCTTGGCCCGGCAAAGGCCAGGAACTTGTCCTCGGCATCACCAGTATGATTCATACTTTCATGGTCATTCCAGTACTATTGCTAGTTCACGCTATGTCCATAACTACGAGGAGTCTTCAAGGAACTCCATTGCTCATTGCTCAGATGCAACCCGCGGGAGCTTCTCGGTTTGGGGCTGACGGCGTCAAGGATTTAGTGTGAGAAGCTTCAGCATTTGGCGGTTTCAGACTTTCGGGTTTGGGTTTAGGTTCATAGCTTTGGATTTTGGGCGTGAGGTAAGGGTTAAATCAAGAGTTTAGGGTTCATCAGGACGCTAGTGCTCTTGTTAACATCCGCTACCGTCAGCAACACGGATGCTAGCACCATTTCGGTCAGTGCTGCCCCTTACATGCTCACTCCTCTTTGCTTGTGCCTCGCGCTCAAGGCTTATATGGTGTAGTACTGTGTTGCAACAGGATTTTTCATAACATTATAGTATGTTTGCATTAGAACGAATAGTATTACTACTTGCTGTTTTATAGGCTCCTACGCTGGTGCTGTAAAGGCTTCGGAGGCAAGGGTCCTGTGGACCTGAAGCTCTTGAATCGGGCCAGGCGTTTCCCACGATCATAGCTGTGTGAATTCCTGGGTTTGGAGTTTGGGGTTCCGAATTAAGGGGCTCTTCTCTGGAAAGGAGCCCAATATAGGCGCCGAAATCCTACTCTACTTATTAAGGCCCCTTTATTGAGGCTGTCTTTGAGGTTGCACCGAGCGACTGGGATGATCCAGTTCATATCCCCGTTCTCCACCTGCGAAGGGCAGTCGGAGTTGCTGCTGGGTCAAGGTGATGAGAGGTTTTGGGTTCGTCAAGCCCGAAACCCTGAACCTACGTGAAGCCCAGAAAGTCGTATGCAGGCAGCACCAAGATTCCGGAGCGAAGAGCACTAGAAACTCCACACCGACAACTCAGAGCGGCTCACTTCTGTGTCCTCTTCGACGGTCGCTGCCGCATTGCCCAAGGCGCAGCGATAACTCCCCCAGGGAGTGGCCAGTGATGCGGTGAGTCGAAAGACTCTGCGGTGGGATTCAGCCAGCAAGAGCGGTGCAAACTGTTTTACGAGGATAGCACAGGACAGGATGCTGCAAAGCCAAAAAACATGCAACAATTGGTCAAACGGTTAAAAAGGAAGATTGCCCTACTCGGCAGTATCGCAGTGCAGCCACCGCAGCGCATCCCCGGCTATGTACAACTCCTAGTCTCCCGCAGCAGGGGCCCGGAGCAGCGGCTGAGAGCTCGAAGCTGTGGGCTTCGCTTGAGTTTCCCACAGTTCCACCTCTGCGTTACAGTTATCTGTTTAGAGAGAGAGAGAGAGAGAGCGAGGGAGGGAGGGAGGGAGGGAGAGAGAGGGAGAGAATCTTTTCGGACACCGTGACCTGTCATCTCGCACCCTAGGGAATCAGATTACCCCGTTTTAGAGCCCGTTTACGAACTTTGAAGGAACAGCAGAGCCTCTGCAGGGCCCCCTTTCACGAGGCCGAACGCCTACACCAGGAACGCCTTTCACGTCAGCCCCCAGGGGCAACACGATGGCTTTTTGGTTTAGTCCTGCAGGTCCCCTGAACCCTCTAATATAGGGGCCGCTATAATTAGAACAGGGCATTATGCTATAATTATATAGAAGGAGCCACCAAAATAGTATAGGAAATTATTAAAGCAACATCTCTTACACATAAACACACCAAGAAAATGCCGGCAGCATGATCTCGCCGGGCACAGGTTACCCGCACCCCGGCTCAAAGCCAAGCCTGCCAGCCTGACAACATCAGGAAGAAGGCTTGTGAACGCGTATATGTATCTATGTAAACGTATGTGTATATATATATACACATATACACACATACATATTATACGAACAAACATACGATCAGCCAGGAAGTAAAGAAAGCAAGAACAGCAACTTAACCAAACAGTACATGGTTATGTAGACAGTAGACACATGATCTGTCCCATCAAAAATCACACGTGATAGGTTCTCTATATTTCTGCATGGCATGAACTTGCGGATTGGCGGATTGGGACCCCTTCCGTTCCGGGCTTGACGCCCCCTGAGCCTTGAGCACGCTCCTAGATAAATTTGAACTGCAAAGAACATCTGCAAATAACGTGATAGGCCAGCGAAAAAATCGCAATTATCGTTGCCACAACACTAACGAGGGAGAGGAACTACAAGTGTAAAAAAGGTCTGAAACTGCTGTAAGTAACAGTGGTCGGGGTTCTTCTGTGAGTTGCTCAGCATCTTCGCTTCCCCCCGTCTGAGAGAGAGACTGCGGTGTTTAGGGCCTGGGCCTGGGCCCCCCGTTGCTGATTGCTTCGGCCCTGTCAGGCTCAGTGTGGGGAGTTTGGGCTTGGGAAATGTGCGCTTCATCTGCACCTGCAGCAATCAATGCGGCGCTTTTTAATTCCAAGACCACATCGAAAGCAGGATTGCGAGACATAGATCCTTGATCTTTTTTTACAAGCCGCATCAGGAGAGTCAAAATAAGAGCTACAGTCTCTCAACCCTTGAACACCTTCAGGAATAAACCCAGAGGCCCTAAGGCCGCTTCATTTATTCTGACACCGCACGGACGTACACCCTAGTCCCACGGAATCTGGTCCCTTGAGGTTTATGAAGGGAGTGGGGCTTGCGGGCGGCGCCTGGGCCTAGGTGTTGTGGTGCGGGTGTTAGGCTCAAGGCATGATTGGGGCCTAGGGTCAAGATCCACAGGCTGAGATGGCTTTGGGTTTCGGATTTAAGACTTAGGGTTTACATAGGCCTTAGGTGTGTTACAAGCAACTGCCGGCCTACGTACATCTGACTCAGGTTGCGCTTGCACATGGCCGCCTGGCAGTGTCAGGGCCACGGAGATGCCATAGAGTCTAACATCGGGGAAATGGGGAAGGGCCGCCTTGCAACATGGATCCTGTGGTTAAGCGCCGGCCGCTTTCAGCTTCCTTGGGCAGAAGCGCTGCCAGAACAGAGAGAGGTTCTATTGGGGCTTGATGCAGAGATGTCTTGCAGAACTACGAAACCAGCAAGACTGCTATAGCACAAGATGCTACTTCGCATCTTTGAAAACTTCCTAAACCAGAACACCGATATTGCCACGAGCTACCTGCACCCCGAAGCCTCAAAGCCGTGAAGCCAACACGGTCCGGATCCCCAGAAACACAACCGGCGAGGCCTTGATCAGCTCGTCCACCTGGCCCTCCACCGAGAGGCCAGCCCCGCGGTCCCGACCTCATCACCGCCGCGTTCTTCGGAGCTGAAGACGATGAATACGTGTAGCAGCTGTTGCAGTTGAGAACTCCACTTTGCATTAAGTGTGTTGAGTTTTCAGGGGCCCCTAGAGATAATCATGGTGAGCTTTAAGGAGTCGCGGCCCAGCGTAAATGCGAGGCAGGATGCGAACTTGGCTTCTGCAGGCGGGCTTTTGGGCCCTCATTTTAAGCCTTACGGCCTTGCGTATTGAGCCTTTGTGACCCTGGACCCCAAGTGCCAAGTGCCTCGGAGTATCCATCCGCAAAATGCTACACCCCCTCTCCACCCTTAGCCCCCTCAAGAATTCAAGGGCTGTTGAGGAGGTCGCCGCCTTACTCGTTCTGGGATCAGGTTCCGACAGCCTTGGAGTCTTTCCTGGTTCGCACTGGGCGACCTCCCTAAATCCTCAAGTGTAAACGAAACTCATGTCTCTTGAGTCAGTGGGATCTTAGGTTTGTAGGATTTTGCACATATTGCCAAAGCCTCATCAGCGCCTCGAGGCCGGGCCTTTCATGTGCTTGTATATATCCTGCGCGCTGCTGTGAGCACTGAAACAGAAGTTGCTATCTATGCCTGAGCTGGTCCTGCACAGAAGTACTGTCACCACCACACTCAGCATTGCCCCAAGTCACGACGGATCCGTCTTCCAGAATGGCAGCAAAAGCGCCCCCAGAGGCTTGGATCTGCTGCACGTTCTTAAGCTGAGTCTGCACAGCGCTGCTGTCGGCACCGAGCTCAGCATTACCCCAGGTGACGACGGATCCATTGTCAAGAATGGCAGCAAAAGCGCCGTCAGAGGCTTGGATGTGCTGCACATTCTTCAGCTGAGTCTGCACAGCGCTGCTGTCAGCACCGAACTCAGCATTACCCCAGGTGACGACGGATCCATCGACAAGAATAGCAGCAAAGGCAGGAAGAGCGGCTTGAATCTGCTGCACGTTCTTAAGCTGAGTCTGCACAGCGCTGCTGTCGGCACCGAGCTCAGCATTACCCCAGGTGACGACGGATCCATTGTCAAGAATGGCAGCAAAAGCGCCGTTAGAGGCTTGGATGTGCTGCACATTCTTCAGCTGAGTCTGCACAGCGCTGCTGTCGCCACCGCACTCAGCATAACCCCAGGTCACAACGGATCCATCGTCCAGAATGGCAGCAAAAGCGCCCTCAGAGGCTTGGATCTGCTGCACATGCTTCAGCTGACCCTGCACAGCACTGCTGTCAGATTGACCCCAGGTCACAACCGATCCATCGCCAAGAATGGCAGCAAAAGCGCCGTCAGAGGCTTGGATCTGCTGCACGTTCTTAAGCTGAGTCTGCACAGTGCTGCTGTCGCCACCGAACTCAGCCTCACCCCATGTCACGACAGATCCGTCGCCAAGCTTGGCAGCGAAAGCGCCGTAACGAGTGCCTTGAATCTGCTGCACATTCTTGAGCCGAGTCTGCACAGCGCTGCTGTCGCCACCGCTCTCAGCATCACCCCAGGTCTCAACGGATCCATCGTCAAGAATGGCTGCAAAAGCAGAGCCAGCGTCTTGAATCTGCAGCACAGTGTGCAACTGACCCTGCACGGCACTGCAGTCGCCACCACGGTCAGCATCACCCCAGGTCACAACCGATCCATCGCCAAGAATGGCAGCAAACGCGCCAGCAGCGGCTTGAATTTGAACCGTGTTGCGCAACAAGGTCAGGGAGTCACCATTCTCCACCCTGGCTTTCTTCATCGGCACAGTTCCTTCCATGACGCATCCAGACGAGTCCAGGAGCCGCCCTGTCCCGACCCCGAGTGCAACCTGTGCCCGTCGTTTCAATGTTCCCACCGTCTCATCCAAGGCTGCTTGTACAGTGGCTTTTCTGCCACTGATCAACCCAACTTCCACGTGAATCGACATGCTGCGACCCGGCAGTACCCGATCCCTCACCTTTGTACGATCAGGGTTCGGGAATTGAAAACAATTCAATCTATTGAAAGTTCTATTGGGCATTGCTGGGCACTGCGACCCATCTATGATGCTTGAATTTCACTAGTGTCCCACGTAAAGAAAGCTTTGATTGAAACATGGCGCGAACACAAGTCCATGAAGAGCTTTACGAGCTTAGGCTGAAGGCTTTAGAGTATAGGGTATAGGCGTGTGATAGTGCACAGATGTAGCAGGCTGCAAACACTTCTGACAAGCTTCTGCAAACCCATGTCGTAAGCCTTAAAGCTGAAGTGTGTTCGAAAGATTCGACAGCTTATGAGGCCAATGAACCATAAGAGTCCATGTTCCTATACGGGGCTCCTTTGATCCTACAGGACAGTTCCTCTCCAGCCCCTTCAAAGCTATTCAACTGCAAACCCTGTCTGCAAAAACGCCAACATGCTTGAGAGATCTGGGAGTTTTCAATACACTATCATAGAGCCCTAAACCGTAGGTTTGGAGGAACGTGATTCCCCCCTGTGCGTGCTGAGATGCCGACCCAACA
This sequence comes from Symbiodinium sp. clade A Y106, assembly GCA_003297005.1. Classification (NCBI taxonomy): domain Eukaryota; class Dinophyceae; order Suessiales; family Symbiodiniaceae; genus Symbiodinium; species Symbiodinium sp. clade A. Next base: position 146,037 of record BGNK01000242.1, on the reverse strand, counting down.
AACTCCTCAGCCGCTCGTCTTTGGATAGAACCGACTCCCGGCCATCCTGGTAACATAGGGGCCTAAATAATTACCTGTACTATTTTGGAGGCTCCTTATTATAAATATGGTATAACTAACTCCAAACCCTATTTTGATTATAAAGGCGCCTATAGTAGAGGCGGATCGTCACAAGAACGATCTTCGCGGTTCCATAGAATGCTTTATGTGCTTTCTCCTTATGTTTTCCAGGGTTGCAGGGTTTGGGACTTGAGGAGTTTGGGTTTAGCAAATCTAGCTTGTATGGCTCAGGTTTTACGGTTTCCTTGGCTCGGGTAGTGCCGGAAGCAGAGGACATACCCATAAGAAGCAGCTGGACACAAACACCTCTCTTCTGCGGCGACAGTTTGGCAAATCTTTGCAGTTTTCTACGTTGAAGCTCAACCCAGACCCAAAACCGCCCGGCCCATAAGCCTGGAAAACGCCCGAAGACCTGCAACAACTCCGAAGCTTTCGCGGCTGATGGCTTTGAGGCCTTCTTGCCTAAGCCCTACGAGTAGGCAGGAAAGTGTAACTAGCCTGCATTATCCATCATAAGGAATAGATGGTACTACTAGTGTCTTAAGAGTTTACACGGGCGATGGGTTTAGAGCAGCTTCTAGCATTAGTATAGAGCATACCATAATTCCCGAGGGATTTGGTCCATAAGCGGCACATCTTTGTAGCCCAAAGGCGAAAGCCCTCATCCCAGGATCTGCATGCCTCTTCGCTATTGCCCCCAACTGTAAAGCCCAAGGCCCTCCGAAGCGGTTCTCACCAACCCCAAAACCCTACACCCCAAAAGCAAGATCCCTGTAAACCCTCATTCCCGCTGGAACCTAGACCCTAACCGTTGCCCGCTTGAGAAAAAGAAAGCTCCCGGCCCGGCTGCGCGCAGGGACGATGGCACCGACGTTTAGCATGCCGTTCCTGATGATGTGCAGCATCAAGGGTTTCGGGTGTCTGGAATCTCGGGCTTTTGGGCAGGTTTCAGCCTGTAGCGGTGTTGGGCTTTAGAGCTCTACGCACACCTGGCCCGTTGCAAACGCCAATACGTAATGCAAATCCCGTCAAGCTACTCTCCGGACACGTGCCTGACCAAAATTGTGAGATGGCCCGCGAACTACACGCATGCTTGTGCATGCGTGCGTGGGACCCAAGTCGCAGGATAAAGGAAGCGTGAATAGGCGACTGGGCAACAAGCTCCACCCATTGGGGCTTTGGGCACTGCGCTCTGAAGGAAAAAGAGCTTTAGGCTTCAGAGTTTCGGACTTGAAGTCCGTCCTGTGCAGTCAACCCAGAACCTCGGCAGCCTCGGCATCGTACTGTGTCGCAGAGAGGCATACGACTCACCAAACCCAGAGAGAATCAGGGGCACGTGCAACCAGACCAGGGTTTGTGGTGCCTTAGGCAACAAACACGAACCAAAACTCCCTTGTGCAAAAGCTATGCTACAAGATCCGAAAATTTGCTATTACTAACTCTTCAAATCTCTATCTCTGGGCTATATGGGAGTTTAAGACAACGACGGCTCGTTACAAACGTCCTGAAGACAGGTATCACCGTTAGAAGGACGCAGATGACTGATGACTTTAAGACATCCCCAATACCATTGTCGACACGTGGAAGAGACGGAGAGGTCACCCTCATAGTAACCCCAATGCAATAGTAACCCAAATGCAACCCCCTTGTAACCGAACAAGTGTAGTAACCCTTACTGAGCATCCGGCAGCTTCTTCTCCACGTCACCGATGGTGTCGCGCGCGGTTTGGACCTGCGTCTCGCTTCCGACCCGTCGAAGAATGGTCTCTCGACTTCTGAGCGTGGAACTTCATGTCGTATTTGCATATTTGCTAACCTTGAACGATGTTTTCATGCATACATGTACATATATATATATATACACATGTATGTACATACAGCTACATGTGTGTATGTATATACATGTACGCGCAGATGTATGTACATATATATATGTATACAGACATTCATATAAACATACATACGGTCCATACGTGCATGCATACATAAATCGAACGCACAACTGCACAAACACGCGTTCTCTCACTGTATACCTGCATATACAGTGTGTGTATGTATATGTACATATATGTAAGTGTAAATAACGTGTATATACATATATATATATATGCACACACAGCACACAAGCTGAACCTACCTTTACCCCCAAAATGAAGAAGCGTGCCAACAACGTGAGCTTCAGACTCTTACCCTTATCACAAAACAAAACACCCCAGGCGCAAGGAACGTCTAATAAATAATAAGGCGCGGCCCTCCATATCTAGTCGGTTTCTGAGTCTTCCGGCTCGATGTTCTACCGAGGCCGGCTTGCGATACATCTCCAGCAGAGGGTCCGCCACGAAGACCTTGGGGAGCAGCAACTCACACAAGCACTGCATTCTAGTTCATGGTGGGGATAGGAATAAACATGTACATTTTTGTTCCTTATTGGGTTTAAGTACCCAAAAAAAATGTAAAATGCTACCCAACTATGACAAAGCATTTAGGATTTTGAGAGTTTGGGTGTAGAGGCCCGTAGGGGCTCGAGGGTCTCAGCCAGCCCAGAGATTTCCACAGTCGGTGTATAGTTTTGAGAAAGCAGGGGCAGAGGATATGACAACCAGTAGGCTGAACATTTGTTACATAAGTATGTATTCTGTACATATTCATAGACAAATATATACTATATATTATATATTGTCTACACATGCACACATATTATATATATATATATATATATGCATATACAAATATATATATATATATATGTGGTAACCCCCCCATGAACTACCGACCCTCGGTTTGTATCGTAAATACCGTGTCAAAACATCCTAGGGAAAACCAAAAAAACCAAAAAAACATCTTTTGGGAGACTATGCGGCCAAAGTCCAAAAAGACTTTTTTTGGTTTTCCCTAGGAGAAAGTTGGCTTTCTACCCAAAAAGCATCTTTTCCCTAGGAAAACGTTGGTTTTTCTGCCCAAAACCATCTTTTTCCTAGGAAAAAGTTGGCTTTTCTGCACAAAACCATCCTAGGAAAAAGTTGGTTTTCGGCCCAAAACCATCTGTTTTCCTAGGAAAAAATTGGTTTTTCTGCACAAAACCATCTTTTTCCTAGGACAAAGTTGGTTTTTCTGTTCCTAGGAAACAGTTGGTGGACTTTGGCTGCATAGTCTCCCAAGAGATGTTTTTTGTTTTTTTGTTTTTTTGGTTTTCCCTAGGAAAAAGTTGGTTTTCTGCCCAAAACCATCTTTTTCCTACGAAAAAGTTGGTTTTCCGGTCCAAAACCATTTTTTCCTAGGAAACAGTTCATTTTTCGGCCCAAAACTATCTTTTTCCTAGGGAAACTTGGTATTGCACTCCAAAACCCCTGTATTGGTAGCATTTCATTTGTTGTTTCTGCGCGTGGCGAAGTTGTGTTGCCAATAAGGTTCCAGTGTCATCACGATTAGGATTCGATTCCGCTTAATATTAGTACTACACAGTGGACTGGGTAATAACCAGGACATTATTCGGATCAGTTTCGGAGTCACCAGATAGTTAGCATTGCAAGTTTAACACAAACCAACACCCTGGATATCAGGGCTCTCACAGCTACCATTACGGTTTCTTCCAGCTGACTATGGTTGCACATTCAAAAAAAACATTGGGGTCAGATTAAGGGGGGTACAAAGGCTACAATGGATGACCTTAGGGCTGCTGTTAGGGCGAATATACGGTCACCAGTGACATAGCTGCGAATGACAAGGATAGGGTTGGGGTTGATGTTGCTTGGAAGCAGGAGTCAGTTAACGATCCTCGTCATTATGCTGGTATCTAGTACACGTTTAACCTTAGAGTTGGTATGTTCATACACACACACACATGTACATGCACGCATACAGGCAAGTCCGGCAGCAAGTCCGACACATGATCATATAGTACAGTGAGAATGCAATGTAAGTGTTGGTGTAAACAACAAACTATTTGACATATCCCAAAAAATCTAAAGGCCATCACTTGGGCAACGCCAGAGCGAAGACAGCAAGGATCGTTAGTGGAGTTCGTTTTGCGTAGTTTAATATTAGCATGCATATGATGTCTACTCTTGAAACAGTTTGGGCAGTATTTAGCTTACTTGTATGAATATAACAGGAACGCGTATTGGGGATGCCATGAATTTAAACTTTGGGTCGGGAATGCTCATGCTAGGGATACCACAGCTACATCTGGATTGATTAACCTGTTGGTGGGGCCAACAGCCTGGGTTTCCCAGAGCCGTTATTTGGGTTGCTGTTGAGGGAAGTATCCGGTACAGTACGAAGGCTGCCAATGGCAACAGCTTATGGGTGGTTTTAAGATCGATCTTAAGTTTGCGAGTAAGGTATTTTGGAGTCGGATCCAATACCAGGGTTGTCCACGGGATTGCATTATCCTTACTATCGGGGGGCCAATCAGGCTGATGTATATTATTGTATTAACCTTCAGGTCGATATGGGTATTAATATGGGGATGTATAACGGGGTTATTAGACGTTGATCTACAAGGCATATTTTTCGGGTGAACGTGAAACAGAGTACTACTGTCACCATTGGGGCCGATGTAAGGTCTAATGGCAGGGCTAGTCATAATAATACTGTTGCTTAGGAATAGGAGTCAATCGAGGCTCATGCTCATTCATACGTATTGCTGGGGCTTTGATTTGAGACTACAGTGAAGGCTATCTTGGGAGTTAATACTCCGGCCCATATTGATCTTCGGGTATTCAGACAGAAGCTTCCTCGTTAATCATATTTCGGTGTATCTGCGTGAAGGGTCGCAAGGAAATGAGAATGAAGGCGGCTGCCGTCATACGTATGCTGTCCCCTCGGAACTTCAAAACTGGATCATACACCAGAAGCCTAAACGTAGGAGGATTGGTGGCGGTATCGCGGCACCCCGCGGTAGTTCATGGGGGGGGGCCGGGGGGGGTTAGCATATATATATATATATATACATACGTATTCATGTATACGTATGTGTATATGTACGTATGTACATAAATATCTCGTCTATACATTAGTATGTCAATAAATACCTATGTTATTGCAGTATACTGTGTCATATATTGTTTTAGAATGAGGATTGAGAGTCTGAGGTTGTACCAGATTCTAGTAGATCGCGTTCCTTCGCATTAGATTACATTAGACTCGATTCGCTTGGATTAGATTACACTTTATGTTCGATGTTAATGTTACACCAGCTTCAGATATGTTCATAACATTTCATAACATAGAGCAGTGGGAAGAGTAGATCCGCTAATATTTGCAGCTCTTTCAGGATCCATGAGGCCTGAAGCCCATATTTAAGATCTCCGGTTCTGTAAGTGTAGGCATGCAACTCTGCACCCGCTAACCTTGTTTAAGCAGGCCTGATTTCAGCTCTAATCTAAGCCGTGCGAAGTTATGTAGCAAATCCAGGGCGGAGGCGTGAAGCACGGACAACAACGTCTGGGTGTTCGCCCGGTCACGCAGTACCTGCACAGATACCGAGACGATTTAATCCAATAGCGTGGTGGCATGGTAGCAAGGCTCGCGACAGCCTTGCATGGCAGGGTCAAGTTCCTGCTGTAAGCCCGTCTCGGAAAGGGTCGCGGGGCATAAAGATGACGCGGAAGCGCTGTGAAGCCGCCAAAGGTGGCATTTCATAGGCTGCATTAACAGAATATAAGTTCACATGCCAGGCAATGCCATGTGAGGTACTGTCAACAGTACGAGTGAATTCTGGCCCACACATAGCGAATCGAGTCACCACAGCGATGAAAGCAAGACTCGGCCCTCCGGGAGCCGGCGCCTCCATGGTCACTTCGCAGCATTGGCGGAAGGTGCCTTCGACCCCAGTGACGCCCATCGCCTTGGCAAAGCTCTCCGCTATGCCCCCTTCTCCATGATTTTCAACGGCAGTCCATGTTTGAAAGAACGTGCAAGCGATGACGACCCTTTATTTTTGCTTTCACTGATGATGATCGTGATGATGATGATGATGGTGATGCTGGTGCCGATGCCGGTGATGCTTAGGACGGTGATGATGTTGCTGATGACGGTCATGATGAGAAGAACGATGCTTACGATTCTAGATACAATTAAATCAACCGTTCTTGCCACAAGCACGAGTATCAGTGTCAGTGCCAAGATCATCATCGGCAATTCGGGTATCATGATTGACTTGCGCTAGAAAACCCTGAAGCCTGAAATCCTCACAGCTACTGTCGCGAAGAAATACCTTGCAAGGATCATTCCTGGGACGCCGACGGCAACGCAGTTTTGCGTCAGCCGGAAGGGGACCATTTCCGGCTTCTCCAGGAGCATGCCTGTCCAGAAAACCAAGAACCCAAAATTGAGTGGACATCAGAAGCCCTAAGGTTTTTCGTTACATGCAAGTGCCTGGGTGCTTGGGCTGGCAACAGCCTAGAGGCGTAGGAATGCAGGACGAAGTGTAGAGTCTAGTTGTAGCCGGTATTTAGGAACCTTTACAAGAGCCGGGAACCCTGAAACAGAAGTCCCGCCTTTCCCGAACAGGCAGTCGAAGTCAACGTGGACCATCCTTTCGGGCATAAACTGCGGCTGCAAGCAACATCAGCTTCTTTGTCATTATCATCATCTTCATCTTCTTAGTCTCATCTTCTTCCTCAAGATCGCCGCAGTACTGCAGCAGCAGCAGCAGCAAGAGCATGCTAACAGCAGCAAGCTTAAGATTGGGGATGCGAACCACAATGATGCAAATGCTTTCAACAGTGCTCGTGAGGAGTGAAACTGGGAGAACCACGAACTTTCAAAATCTCGGCACTGCCAAAGCCGACTTTCAAGGTGCGCATCTGTGGCGAAATACGCCACGAATGCTTCTTGCCGAAGAAAAAGCAGAAGACAGTACTGCAGTCATCCTCGCCATTCTAGAGCACACGAGACATTTTCACGGCCGGCCTCCCCGACTCGGTATCCAGCAGGATATTCTCGCCGTGGCGATCCCCAAGGCCCACGAGGTATCCCAGCATGCACCAGAGGGCCTTGTAAGCTCTCGAGAACAGTTGAAGCTTTCGGGGAGTAATTGCGGGTGTCCCTGGCCCTCATAAGCAAGCCCTGTACGTTGTGCCGCCGCTTAATCTAACCAACCCCCACAACTCCCCAAAGCCCGAAACCTTACCAGGTGTCTGCAAGCCCGAAATGCCCGGCCCCCTGACAGCTGGACCCTCGGTGCCGCCTGAGACTGGCTGAAGAGGGTCCTCTTGGCCAGCCACGCCGAAGGGTCTCCCGATCGAGCAAACCACCTGAAAGCGTTTAGGGCCTAGTGCCTGGGGCTTGAGGCTGGCTTTAGGCGTTCAGGCATTTAGAGGACAGAAGTGTCTCTGCCCAGCGTAGGTGCAAAGAACCATTTGATTCGCCAGCTGAAAACAGAAAGCCTAGAGCGCAATGTTCGAACAAACGTGGTGCTTTCCATCCAAAATGGACTAAGGCCTGCTTAGCAAAAACTCAGTTCAGACTTCAGTGTTATGGAGTGGGCCTCCGTTCCTGCTAAAGCTTCCTGCTACGGACAGCCTGTTCCCGTTACGGCAACTACTCCTCAGCTCACACAGGCTGGGCTCCCTTTGCTGCACTGCAGGACGCAGGTCTCGCAGTCAGATCGACGTCTGAAAACCAACCACCTGCCGCGGCGGAGCCCAGGCGGATGCCAGCTTCTGTGCTGGCATCTTAGCTCTGGCTCTTCATTTGTGTCAGAGCAGGGACAAGGAGTGCTTTCAGCTCACCCACCTCGATTTTGNCACCTGCCGCGGCGGAGCCCAGGCGGATGCCAGCTTCTGTGCTGGCATCTTAGCTCTGGCTCTTCATTTGTGTCAGAGCAGGGACAAGGAGTGCTTTCAGCTCACCCACCTCGATTTTGCCCGAGCCGTCGTCGTCCGCATGGTTGAACATGGCTTGCAGGTGTTCATGGAGGATAGGTGGTTGGCGAGTTTCCTCAGAGGCATCCTTGATGATCTGGCCGAACTCTTGCATTGAGAGGTGGCCATTGTCGTCCGCGTCGTAAAGTTGGAATGCCTTGTGCACGTGATGCTCCAAGTCTTCAGCGTCGAACTTCTGCACCAGGGCCCCCAACATTGTGGCGGCACTGGGCTTCCTAGTCTCACGGCCAACCAGCATGCCCACCACAAACGTCACAAGCAGCGAGGCCCAGGCCCGCCCAACGCATGCGGCTCACACGCGACGGCGCCGACCCGAGCAGCTCCTGCTCGGAGCGCTGGTCCTCGACATCGCTGGCGGTCGCCATGGCCATGGGGTGCGGAGACCGGAGACCGGAGATGACCGAAGCTGAAGCCAAGCTGGAGCGACTACCGGTAGAATCAGCAGCAATAACATCCGTGCATCAGTAGCAGTAGGAATGGCAGGCGCAGAAGCACTAGCAGCAGTAATGGGTAGTAGGAGGAGCAGTATAGTGTTATGGTAGTACAGTGGGCTTCTTCCGCAAAAGTCTGGGGTCCCCCAATGCAGTGAAACGGAGCTCTTGCCAGACATGTCACCTCGCCGCGACGGCGCTTCGCCAACGGTGTNTATAGTGTTATGGTAGTACAGTGGGCTTCTTCCGCAAAAGTCTGGGGTCCCCCAATGCAGTGAAACGGAGCTCTTGCCAGACATGTCACCTCGCCGCGACGGCGCTTCGCCAACGGTGTATGAACTTGCCGCAAAACCGACTGAGTGTAAGCCGCCTGCAGAATTCCTCGTGCTTTAGTTTTTCCAGAATTCTGACCCACGGTTTTTGGGAATTTTGCTGTTGTTCGGCCTGGGAGGCTCTCCCGATGGAGCGACCCTCCTGATAGCTGAATTCAATGATTCTCGACCAAGCCCAGGATAGGTAGGCCGTAGGGTTAAACCCAAACGCACGACGCGCGAGCCAGCTTCGAAGAGCAGCCGGAAGCTCCAAAGCGGGCAATAAGGGTTGGGGGGGAGGAGTTTGGGAGCTAATGTCGGAGCCTTAATACATGGAATAACGCTTTGGGTGTTCCGGGTATATTCTACTATAATTATGATATACATATACTGTCAGAAGGAACCCCCACAACAGTGTAGGTAATTATTGCGCCTGTGAAGGATCGGAGGATTTCGCGGCGCCACCTGTCGTATGAAGGTCTCGTAAACGTCCTGCGAGACTAGTGGCAATCACACCCGCCCTTACATCACTTCATGAAAAGCGTCTCTTTGCATAAACTTAGGCATCAGTGTCAAATGGTACGCTGAGAAGACGGCAACACGCCCATGCTCCAAGCATCAAGAAAGCGTTGAGAAGAGGAAACCACATGACCGATGATGATCATCAGCAAATAATAGAGGGGTTCCTTTTTATGTGCAACAAAGGAGAGAAAAATAGAGGGGTCAACCCCAAACCCCAAAGGCCCCCAAACCGATCCTTGCTCCGATCGAGGATTTCCTTCACCTCGTTGAGGGTCTGCCGCGGGTTCTTCCTCCCCTTCCACAGGTCGTCGATGAGGGGACCTGCTGCCAAACACTGGACTTCGCAGTTGAGGGCTGGGAGCTTCTGTATCTGGACACGCGGTGACTGAAGTCATCGCTGGCATGTGCGGGTGGACTACAAAATGCAAGAATCACAGAGTCACATATCGCAACGCTGACCAAGTTTAGCATCATGGTGCCCTTACGTGCAAGCTCAAGGGTCCCGAGATGAACTGGCGGCTTCCTTGCTTCGGGTGTGTGGGGCTTCGATTTATCTCTGTTGCAATGGATACGGATACTGGTCCACCATTCTGCATCCCCTTCAACCTGTACAGGGACCATAATACAACAATCGCGAAGTTCAAGCAATCTCTATGGCTCGTCAAGCCGCTCCACGAAAGCCGCAGTGTGGAAAACCACTTAAGGACGTCTCCCCCCTTCCAAAAAAGAAGCGAAGCGTGAGAAAAAAAAAACGCTGAAAGTGGGCTCGGCCCCTGGGTTTCGAGGCTAAGCTCGGGGCGTAGGCCCTTGGTGTTGGGGACCCACTCGATGAGGCCACACTTCTCCGAGAGAATCACCACCTTCAAAGCTTTAGACTTTAGAGTCTCAGGCTCTCAGGTTCCGAAACATTCCCAAACCGTAAACCGTAGGCGTGTGGGGCTGGGGCTGGGGGGGTTACGGGATTCCTCGGTTTGAGTTTCGTCAGGTCAGGCAGATGCTCTGCGCACTGCACACCTGAGTTGGGGGGGCTGAGTGGGTGGAGAGTGGGATCAGGGTTCGAGGTCGCTCCGAGGTGTCTCACCGACGGAGACTTAGAGCCGGGGGAGGCTCTGAACTGCTGAAGCCCAGCAAAACCCCAAGTCCAGACCAAAACACCCCCCCCCCTTTGCCCAGAAGCCGCCGGGCCTGAAACGTGCGGACTTCCAGGTTCCGCCGATTTGCATCCTAGGGCCAAGCAACATCAGCTCCCAACTTTAAACAGGACAAACCTTCTGAACTCTTTGCATCGAAGCCGGCGCTTTGTCACAGTTCCGTTCCTGGCTTTAGGACTTCAGGGCCTTGGGCTTTTGGGGCTTTGGGGCCAAGAGTCCAAGAGGCTAGGGCGGCTAGGGCTTAGGGATGACAGGGTTGCGGCTGTCGGGCATGTCCTGAAGGCTTTAGGGTTAAAGCGTAAATATCAAAGCCCTGAAACCCGGAAAGATCGGATGGTTTAGGGCTTCAGATCTATGCCACGTAAAGCAGTATGTAAAACCGAACCCATCACTGACTCACTCACTCACTCACACAAACAAACCAACCAACGAACGAACAAACAAACAAGCACATGTAAGCATAGATGCAGGTGGTGCATGAGAGTATGAGCACGCCGCGAGACACATGAAGATATGCTTGTTGGCTGACCGGCTACAAGTCAGAAACCAATGGGACATTCAGCAAACAGCACCGTCGTAGAGACGCTTACAATAACAGGATCCTTGTTATGAAGCAGGGGCAGGGGAGCAGGGCCCGCAAGTCCTGGCCCGGCGAAACCTCGTCAAAGCCATGAAATTCATAAAGCTTGATACAGCCACGATGCAGAAGACCTCAAACGATAGACCCCTGGACATTTCCTCTCAAAGGCCTGGAAAACCAGGTGAACACCATCACCTTAACAAGCAACAACGAGACCTGGAGTCAAACAACAAAATCTCAACAAACAACCCTTCTTTCAACTTTGCAGGGTTGAGGGTTTAGACCCCCTCAACCCTCAGCCCCTAAACCCTATAAATACTAATCCCCCTACACCCGCATATAAACCCCTTACCCTAAACGGGCCACGCCACCGGGCTCTTGGCCAGGAGCTGGTTTACCATCACAGCAAACTCCATCAAGCGAGAGTCCTCGAGCTGTTTTGGGGCTGGGTCCGGGGCTTTAGCAGTTTAGGGCTTCTGGGTTCCTGTAAGGGGCTCCATAAGGGTTACTAGAACAGGTTCTATAGCCTGTGAACGATGGGGTGTAGGGTTTAAGGCGAGGGAAAAAGAGTATACCTGAAGCCCGTGACACCTAGATCCCACACCCTACTGCCGAATGCAAGCTAAAACCCTTAAATGCCAAACCGAACACATCAGCCCAAAACCCCGAAGCGAAAAACCCAAACCCAACCCCGACCCGACTCCCAAACCAACAAGACCTTACTTCGCACGGCATGTGCAGTTGAAGCGTGTTTTGCTGTAGCCTCGCATGCGTCCGAATTGGATCCTTTCTTGCTTGTCTCTCGTCTCAGGCCTTCCGCAAGTCGCCGCGCTTCTCTGCCTTGCAGAGGAAGGGGTACTGCCTCGGCTTTCAATACACACAACTCGGTTGTTGATTCAGGGACCACATCTTTGAGCACATAGTCTACAGGACAAGGGGATTTAGCTGCTCCCCATTCTCTTGATTTCCTCTTTTCTTAGGAGGTTCTCTCGGTTTAGGGTGTTCAGGTTTTGTGTTCTGCGGCGGTATTATCTGCGAGCATGCCGTGGTGCTACTGCTAACGGAGAATAGTTTGCGAGGATGCTCGTTAATGAACTTCGTAAACCCAAACCCCTGCACCCGTACACCCCCCAACCCCTGACCCCTAAACTGCACACCCGTAAAATACAAGGACCGGATTGTTAGCATTCATCCGCTTGGCTCAATCTCGACTTCATTACCGATTCAACTTTCAGAGATTCCCGTCCCACATAAGGACCCTTTGTGACAAAGTTAAGGAGTTCATTCCGTAAAGGGTCTGGGAGTTGTAGGGTCCTGGGACGAGCTGAAGACGAATGGCTACGCAACGAACGGGTGCCCCAAGCTGTTGCAGGATACTAGTTGCAACTCGAGGTCATTATATCTCCTTACTTAAGGGAGCTGCTGAAGCCCAGGTCAGTAGTAAGGGTACTTGGAGGTTCACATAGGTGCTTATACGTAGGGTAATCAGTTGCATGGGGCTGTAAGCCATCATGCATAACTTGCTAGTAACCATACTTACCAAGTCCCCTCCTGACCTTTCACTAATCCTAAATCGAATACAGAAAATCTATCCCAAGAGAGGAAAGTACACACCTCGTGGGTTTGCAAACACCTTTACAGAGAGGGCTCGCCGCCAAGAGCGCGTGGGTGTGGAGTACTACTTTAACTCTGCAGCCCAGCCGCTGACCGTCGCTGCCAAGGAAAGTCAATTTCTTCGGCTTCTCCTGTAACCGGCAGATCGAGAGTAGCTTAAGGAGTTCAAAGAATCCTGAACGCTTAGTGCTACTGCAGGCGAAGGGAGAACAGTATGCACGTCCAGAGCTCTAAGGGACAGACATGCAGTTCATCTCGAACAAACCTTGGAGCTATTATGCTGCAGTGAGAAAGTTTCGTGCAGACCCCTTTAAGCTTAGGGGCTAGAAGGGTGCAGGCTGAGTTTCAGAGCTGGAACTCAAAGAAGACAGGGTGGAAGTGTCGATTGAACTTGTCAGTGCCGTGGAAGTACCCAGGGCCTGAGGGCCCTTCCAGGGTCGCTCAGTGTGTTGAGAGTTTCGGAGGTTTTGCTGGCTTTCATCGAAGTCTGCAAAATTCTTTATAGCGCACTACGAGGGCTTAAGCGTGCAGACTGCTGCAACATCCTTTCAGAAGCTGCCCAAGACTCAGCTCCTTGGAACGGAAGACTTCCACGTGCTCGAGGCACCTGACAATTCAGCTGAGTGCAAAGCCGCCATGCACGCAAACCTTTGCACTGAGCACACAGCACTCACAATCTGGCGGCAGGGGTCGTGGGTCGCAGAACACACTGAGCGGCATATTGGACTCTGTAGGCTTAGGAGTGTGAACGTTAGGAGTGTGAACGTTGTGGATGCCCAGATTCACAACCCCACAACCTGTCCCAAAACACGCAACCCAAAACCAAAACATGCCAAAACCCTAATTACAGCCCTACCAAAATCCCAACCACCCCTAAACCCCTAAACCCCTAAACCCTAAATCCCAAAACCCTGAACAACAAAAAAACAAAAGGCCCCTCCCCCGGTGGCCTCTCACTGAGGATGGCCTCCGGGAAGAAGCCCCGCGGCTTCGCCAAGCGGAGCTGCTCGGCAGAGTTCATCCTCAATAGGGGTTTAGGGTTCTTAGGGTTTTAGAGTTTTCGGGTTTTGGGGTTTAGGTTTGGGGTTCAGGTTTAGAGTTTGGGATTTAGGTTTAGAAGTTTTAGGGTCTTGGGGCTTCGGGTTTTTTTTTCGCAGCGGCTTTGGGTGGTTTAGCTATCCGGAGTGCTCCTGAAGCGTGTTTCATGCCTGGGGTCTCCAAACCATGCTACCCGAACCGCTCAACTGCTTGGGGCTTTAGGTTTTTGGGCTTCTTCGGAATCCCAAACCCTGAACGAAAAACAAACTGAGCGAAGTCCTCTATCGAATCTCGTAAGTCTTTCGAAACCAATTTCCCAAAGCCGCGCCTGGGGATTGTCGCGGTCATCTGCGACTGCAGTGGGACGAGCACCCTCCACTTTTCACTCCTTCCATCGTAGAAGACGCTGGGTTTCGGGTTCAGGGGTATCGGCTTCATGGAAGCATCGGCTCTGGACCCATGTGCTACGATTCACACAGGGCTTCAGCCCTTGCCTCCCGGCTGCCCCAAACGACGATGTGTTGTAGGTAATACGCCTCTGATGATGTCTTTGCTGCCGGAATTATGACTCTGATTCTTCTTATGAACTAGATAGCTACTGGTGTTGTTATGCTCTTCTTACCGTGGCTGCCTCTCCCCTCCGGCTCAAAAAGTCCTGCCATCGTCACCCAAACAACAACTCAAACTAAGCTTCAGCCCTGAAGTGCACCAATGATGAGGCCTTAACACTTCGGACAGAGTTACTGTGCTAAACAACAATCTTGAAGTTGGCAACACTTCCCTCTTGAGGCACTCGAAGTCCTAAGAGGCTGGCCCCTCCAAAGGGGCGGTCGTGACTAGGCACTTTTCTGCACCTACTGCGTAGCTGTCGGCTCCAAGNGTTGGCAACACTTCCCTCTTGAGGCACTCGAAGTCCTAAGAGGCTGGCCCCTCCAAAGGGGCGGTCGTGACTAGGCACTTTTCTGCACCTACTGCGTAGCTGTCGGCTCCAAGCCTAGCCAGGGCCCACCCTCGAGAGGTAATGGCCGAAGTCAAACATGGTATTCCCAAGTTTGCGGTGCGAACTTCACACAGGGGGGAGTTCTCGCGAGGAGTCCCCTGACAAAGGTGTGCATAGGAAAAGTGACGAGCCGGGACCTGTACAGGCGATAGTTACGCCAGTGTCCCTTCTTGGCGCTCGGTGCTCTAGCCAGCATATATGTCATTTGGCATAGGCGGCTTTGGTAGAAAAACGGCTCGTGGTGTCGTTGCGTGGAGGGTGTAGGGCCTAAGATGCTCCCGTCTCGCCATGCACCTCCAGCCAATACACCGAGGGAGGGGTGTTTGGTCCTCGTTGGCTTTCAACCAGCACCACGGTAGCCGGACCCTTCCACCGGATCCTCGGCCCAGTCCCGGCGGCCTCGCGCCAGTAGTAGCATCGCTGACCGACAAGTAGTCGAGGAGGTTCACCTCGGTGTTGTCGCAGTAGAGCTCGGCGAAGTCGTAGATCATTGTCGGCCGCCGTGGCTGCCCTCACACGGCATTCCATCTTGTATTGAAAGGCCTTGGCGGGGTCCAAGTGGCTGTAGTTGACATTCGAGTCCAGAAGGCTTCCGGGGATATTTGGCTGGTATCCCAATACCCATTGAGTAGGACAGGTGAGGGCCTCGATGAGAGGAGCTGGGCCGGTTTCCGCAGGAGTGGAGCCTCTTCTGAGGATGTTGCACGTGCCGGTTGAGCAAGCACTGGCTGGCCCCTGCCAAAACGAGCCTCGGCCTCCATGTCCTCGGTGGTCGGCAGGTCCAGCTCTTTCATCAGCTCGTCAGGCTCGTCCTTCCTGGGGTAGAGGTCGTCATTCTCAGGTGTTCCTCCGTCGGAGGGAGAGTACTCCTCGATGTCCACATCGGAGGCAGGCAGCGCTTCCTCCGTATCACAGCCGCCACACACGAAGAGGGCGTAGTACGCTCCTTCGGTAGCACCTGGCGGCTTTCGATCGAGATCCGAGGCGGGCAGCTTGTCCAAGAAGGCCTTGGTGGTTGTGGTGGCCATCGCACTGGTACCCGCCCAGAGTCTCGGCCAACAGCCGGTAGTTGGTGACGATGGTGGTGGCCTTCTTGATGGGGGTCTCGATCCTATGGAGGTTGGGCCGGATGGCTCCCAGTGCACAGTGGTCGACGGTCACCGTCAGCATGAGGTCGTTCAGGGCGGGAGTCGCCCAGGCCGTAGAGATGGCTGGCTGCTCCACGACCACCACGCCATATTGGGACATGCGGAGGAAGATCCTCCGTGCGAACTTGAGGTGCGTATGGTGGCGGTAGTCGCGATTGGTGGAGAGGTGTTCCCGGTCCTGGTCAGAGCAGCACCTGGTGTCCTGGACTGGCATCCACACCGCGCTGGGGGGTGACACCCACACTACATGCGGTAGCTCGGTGTCCAAGAGCTCCAGAAAGGCGCTGCAGCATTTTGGCTTCGCGAAGTCCCATTCCGGAAGGTCGAACGTCCGGGTGTGGAAGCCCGGGTGGGCCATTGCCACAGACAGCTGGCCAGATCCACTGTAGACCTCCCAGAAAATGGCGTTTGAGGACTCAGATGCCCGATATGCGGACTCCAGCACGCGGTCGAGGTCGTTTCGAGTGCGATTCAGGCCGTCGCCTATGCTCTTCCACAGGTTGACCTGGAGAGGGAGTTCCACCACAGGTGTGAGTCCATCTTGAGGAAGGTCTCTGTTCATCGGCAGCTGGCCCGTGGCCTGCTTCAGCCACCTGCACCTCATCCAGCATTTAGATGGGTGACGGGCGTCCCGTGGCCCGCAGGTAGGCTTGGGTGTCCACAAGGGCTCCAAGGTGTCCTCGCTGAGGCCATCATCCAACGCGAGAACATACTCGCCCTTCGGCCCTTGTAGCGCCTTGGTCCAGGGTTCGCCCATGATGGAGACCTGGTCGGTGTCATAGTCCATCTTCACGCGGAGGGCCTTGAGAATCGGCCTTCCGATCAGGATCGGCATCTCGCCGGGGACCAGAAAGCACTGAATCCGACCCTTGGTGCCACCAACCCACACAGGGAGATGCACGCACCAGTCTGCAAGGGATCGGTTATCACCGCCGAAGAGGAAGGTCTTGTTGACCGGGGCAAAGGCAAAGGTGTCCGGATCCACGCCCTTCTCCACAAAAGAACCAGGACGTCCATGACAAAGGAGTGGCCGCCCACCGTGGAGGAAGCTCCTCCGTCTTGAAGACCCACGATGTGCTTCATCGTGCGAGGTCGCAGGTCACTCTGACTGCTGGCGGCCATCATGGCTTCTGACTTCGTCCTCTTTGCCGGCGACCCGCCCGGTGACGTAGTTGGAGGTGGCCGCGGGCAATTCACCGCCCAATGGCCAACTTGGCCGCACCGTAGGCATCTGGTGGCATCCGCTCGCGATCGGCCCTTCGCCGGAGGAGGTGGGGGTCGTTGGGCAGGTCCTCGTCCTTTGGAGCGTGGCTTGCCTTTGCCCTTACCAAACGGCAGCCACTGGCAGCTGGGATCCAGAGCCGCCCTGGTCAACCACGGCCACCACCGGGTAGTAGCCGCGGGACGCTTTCACCTCTGCCAGTCGTCGCCGTGCGTCCTAGGCTTCCTCGGTCTCTTCGTCCTCCTCCTCGAGGCCATAGTAGGTGGACTCGGAATATTCATCGTTCGCGTAGTCGGGGTCCTCCGCCTCGTCATACTGCTCGGCCTCGTCTTCGTACAGTAGGCGGGGTCGTTCTCGTCATAGTATTCGGCCTCCGGGTGCTCCTGGGGATCCTCATCGTCAGCGGTGTAGGCGTACTGGGCTCTTGAAGGCTGCCACCGAGAGGTGGTGGCGCATTTTCCCCGGCCGGAGGGTCGATGGTACTCGGTCCTTGACCCTTTGTAGTCCTGGCCGAACAGATAGAAGAGCGCCTGCTCAATCGAGGTCGCGCTCAATTTCTTGCTGTCCACCTGGCTCATGACAAGTTGCCGCTGCTCCTGGGAGAGAGCTGCCCTTCTTAGGAGCAACCAGCCGCCCACTTGCTCAGGCAGCTTCACATCATGTTTTTCAAGCTCCCGGGCAGCCTCGCGGTGGTTGGAGCAATACTGAATGAGTGTCTGTCCGGGCGTCCGTGTCATGCCGTAGAAGAACTTCTCGAAGGCCTTCGGCATCTCCACGCGGGCGTCGTACTGGTAGACGCGGTCCAACTCCTGGAGGATAGTCTCAAACCCGTTCTCCTGGTCAGGGGCGGTCTCGGCCAGGTGCTCCACCTGCTTCCAGACGGGTCCCGCCAAGCTGGTGAGGAGGTTGATGGTGGCCTCCGTCTTCTTGCTGTTGAGGGACATCTTCTTGTAATACAGGTTCACACGCTTCCTGTACTCGCGGTAGCTGGCCGGCTGCCCATCGAAGATGGGTATGTAGTTGTCGCGGACGACCTCCGGTGTGGCCGTCGTAGGAGTCCCAGTAGACCCGCCCGAGGGGGCGCTCGTCCCCTTTCCGGACTGCCCGTGTCCACCCATGGTAGGCGACAAAGAAGAAGAAGAGGTTGCTTCGTCAGGTCGCCCTCCTGGAAGCGCTCCGCAGGCGCTCCGCTACCAACTTGAAGTTGGCAACACTTCCCTCTTGAGGCACTCGAAGTCCTAAGAGGCTGGCCCCTCCAAAGGGGCGGTCGTGACTAGGCACTTTTCTGCACCTACTGCGTAGCTGTCGGCTCCAAGNGTTGGCAACACTTCCCTCTTGAGGCACTCGAAGTCCTAAGAGGCTGGCCCCTCCAAAGGGGCGGTCGTGACTAGGCACTTTTCTGCACCTACTGCGTAGCTGTCGGCTCCAAGCCTAGCTAGGGCCCACCCTCGAGAGGTAATGGCCGAAGTCAAACATGGTATTCCCAAGTTTGCGGTGCGAACTTCACAACAATAATATCGTATGATCAGAAGAAAGAACTCTGAGTCTGACCGTCTGACCCCTATAACTCTACTAGCCCTGGCGTTTTTGCACCTGGAGGACTGCACTCCGGCCAGCCGCGGAAACGTTTTGGAAAGCCTCAAGACCTCAGCACTTTGGGCTTTGCTTCTGCCTTTCGAGGCGTGTCGAAGCTTTGTCGGGCTCTTGGGGTCGATTGGGGTCTAGTTGTGTGGCAATTTCGGGTCGATGGCTCCGTCATTTTCGGAGTTTAATGTGTAAGGCCCAACGCGCTCATGTATCCATGTATGACTGAGCTTGTAAAAGACAAGTACTCGTCTCTGCACAAACGATGCTACTTGCGATTTTTTGCCGTAAGGCTGCTGCTGCTTACCGGCTTACCCTGCACAGCACTGCAGTCGCCACCGTCAGCAGCGCCACAGGTCACAACGGATCCATCGCCCAGCAAAAGCACCGTCAAAGGCTTGAATCTGCTGCACTTCTTGAGCTGCTGCATAGCGTAGCAGTCGCCACCACTAACAGCAGCACCCCAAGTCACAACGGCTCTATTGCTAAGAACGGCAGCAAAAGCACAGTCGTTACTGATACTGGTCGTCTACTACTGCCTACAAATACGAAGAACCGTGCCGTATCTCTGTCCTCCCTGCAACTCCCTTCCGAAACAACAGCTTACAGCTAGCTATCATACACCAAACATAGGACATAGGAGGCCATAAGGCAAGGTTTCCCTATTGACCGCATTGACAGAGACCCCCAAGCCCCTTTAATTCATCAATCTTCCCCTTATTTTCTCATCCAGCCAACCAACAACAAAGATAATGAAAGCGAAGAAGGTGTACTTGAGTCCCAGACGTCCTGGCCATTCGAGTTCGCCAGCGAAATCAGATCCTGGCATGGCACCGCGAGGTTTCAGTGCTTGGGAGTTACTTTAGTTTAGGCTCTGGGGCTTTGGGGTCTCAAGCTTTGTGGGTTCAGGAACCCCAAGTCAGGGTCGGCCAGGGCTCGGGCTGTACAGCTTACTATGCATAGTATGGCACAGTATAGTTTGTAGCCGACTAGAGTAGGGGAGTAGGGCAGAGTGGAGTAGTGAGGAAAGCTTAAGCGGATCATCGCAGTCTCGGCTGCCTCGGCAATGCGGGTTCGCTGGGCGAACAAGGTGTGCAGCTCTCGGTCTTGCCTGGAAAGCAGAGATCGGCTGGGCTTCGCCGAGGCTTCGGATCTAAAGGCAGGGCACTGGGTGCTAAACGAAGAGCCCCGAAAGAAACGGCCCAGAGTTGCACTGAGCATTGCGCCTTCCGACGTCGCTCAGCAGCTCCTTCCCAAGAGACGACTGCACCCCAGCTCGCATCCAGAAGTCGGGACTTCGGGTTTCAGAATCAAGCTTCTTGTTACGGAAATAAACGTAAGGCTCATGGTTTAGATAACAGGACAGGTCCTTCCCAAGCTGCTGGTGGACTTTGTCATCCTCAGTTGGACGAGTCTCAACACAACTGGAGGATCGGGCTTCGTATCCAGTGGACCTCAAACCCCCAAACCCCGGTTGCCTGGGCTTTGACACTCAACTCAACACTGTCCCAAAGCCCCAAAACCCGGTTGAAGCCGCCAAGGCACCGAAGCCCGCAAGCCCTGACCCCACACACACAAACCCGAAGAGCTTCCCCACAGTACTCCGCCACTTCTTCACCGTGCCGGCCCAAACCCCCGAACCTTCAGACCATACTGAAGGCTCTCCAGGCAGTTCAATCCGGTCAGGGAGCAGACTTCAGGAGCTGCATCAGATGCCAACCCGCCGGGTCCGGGAAGGACACCACCACAGACTTGATGATCTCCTGAGGAAGCTTCGACTGTTTGGGGCTCCAAAGAGGGTTCTCTTCGGGGTCCCAGGGCCCAGGGTTTTCTTGGTTTCAGGGCTTCGGGGTGGTTTGGAGTTTAGGGCTTCAGAGCTTTAGGGTCCCGGGCGGTTTTTGGCTTTGAAGCTGGGCGAAGTTTGTTACTTCCAGCCCTGCTTCAGGGCTTTTGGGGCTTCGGGTCAGAATTGCAAGTAGGGTTTCACGGCGCTCCATTTTTTGACGGCCTTTAAGGCGCCGGAGCCATGACGAGCTTGTCGGGTGTTGGGAGCACCCATTCGTCCGTTCAACATGCCCAAGCAAAGCTTTACTCACTATAGCCTACACAATCCAGATGCAGGAAACCCATATTGAGAATCGCTGATCGAGACACGGCGAGGCCATCAGACACGCAGACTAATCTAAATCAAGAGCGTTTGGTGACAACAGATGGCTGTGTCCAACGTACAACAGGGTGTCAAGATGTGTCGCGATCTGTTCAAACGAGCTCGCCAATCCGATCGACTCTGCCACAAGACACACACACACACACACGCAGTCGCTCACTTTCTGCTTGATGGCCCTGTAGCCAGCAGAAACGATGCGGATTGCACGAAACATTCCCATGATTGGCATCGAATCTTGGAGCTGCGCACCAGCCCGATAACACAGGAAGCGAACCTGAACCCTAAAGGCCTAAATCTACCAAACCCCACACCCTTGAACCGCCCAAAACCCTAAACCCCCGCGCTCCGGACAAACAGCCCCTCAGCTGTAAAGTGCCAAGGTGCTCGGAAGACCTGCCTGAGACAAGACCAGACAGTTTTCATTAGCAGAAGGGCTACGTAAGGGGTGACCAGGTTTATCTAGAAGTACTGTAAGGGTTTCAGAAGGGTTTGAAAAAGGGCTCCATGAGGGTTCTTTCGGGAGGGAGTTCTAAGTGGGTTTTCAGGGTTCTTGTTGCGGTTGTAACATCGCTGTCATTCTTGAGGCACTGTTAGGAATCGTGAGGTTTCAGGATCAGCCTTTTTTGATTGGAAGGCTCCGTTTTGACGCTAAGGTTTACAGGACACAGATCGTGATAGGAAGACGTAGTAGCAGTAGTCATCATGACAATACCGATGCTGCACTTGGCACTCCTGCTTCTGGGCGTGTGACTACACGTGGCAACAAGAATGACTGGCGAGCTTTCCTTTCTCACGAGCTGATTTAAGACTGAAGATCTTACGTCGTTCTCTCAAACCGAGGCTCCTCTAGCTGGGTTTCACAGCTCTGCGACACTCGCTGCTACAGACCCGGCCTGCCCGCAAACCACGCCGCAATCCGACCCCCTAGCCCGAACTCCGAAACTCGAAAACGATTCCCTTTCCATGCAGGTGAAGCACCGCATGTCTGGATGAAGCGCACGGCTGATGAGCTGGGACAAGACGGTGTACCACATCCATGGCATCAGCCGCCTCCCCTTCGCAGGAGCAACGCATGGGGTTTCGCTGGGCTCACGAAACCCTGAGCTCTAAATCCCAAGAGCCCAAAGGCCTTGGCCCACAAGGCATGAATCCCCGCCTCGCTTGCGAGCTCTGAGTTCACGTCGGCCTTGTAGAAGTCCACCTGTCTTCGTGTGTTGCCGGGGGAGTTCGAAGCCAAAGGCCCCACACGGCAGAATCAGCAACCTTCAGTGGTATTCTGGGCGTCCTGCATTCTAAACATACCTACGTGCATATCTACATACTTCCATGCCTATATATACTTACATACTCGTACGTACATAATTACGTACATGCCTACATACATATCGTACCTGCAAACAGGCGTGTGTGTTGCGATGCTACAGTGCATTGTTTCTGTGCACTCACTGTGCTGCACTTCACAGTGAATGCACCGGACGCAGGACCTGCACACTCCTTGACATAGCGACCGATTAACTGCCTTAGTAACTGGCAAAACAACTCGCATACAGGCTTCTCCACAAAGGAAGAGACGCTATTAGTGTGTCTTTATCTCTCTGTGTCTCTGTTTCCGACGGCCTCGCAGCACTCCCAAGCAAGCTGCAGGACGCGGTTGAGGATAAAGTGGACTCCTTGCAACCGCCCGCTTGGGGTTGTTCAGGGGTTCGGGTGTAAGACTGCAAGACTGCTCAGTAGTCAGTTCTGGGGGTGTCGGCGGTGTCGGGCTTCGGCTCTTGTAGCCTTGTAGCCCCTCGACTCTTGCGGCCGAGTCGCGCTTTGTTCCTCTCTGCAGCGCCTGGAGGTATCCGCGAATCGTGAAGGTCACCAGGTTCTTGCGATCGAAAGGGCAATTCCTCAGCAGCTCCGACAGCGTGAGCCCTCGAGGCTTAAAGGTTTCCGAAGGCCATGTATAAGGGTCTTCATGAGGTCTTGGGGAACGTTATCGTTTTCTTGATCATGCAGGGAACAAAACTCGACACTAGCACTTACTATTGAGGCCTCCGTAGTACCAGAACAGACAGTCTGGAGAAGCCGGAATCGGAAACCGAGGACCCTGCCTGCGTCTGTGAGCCGGATGGTTTCTGTCGGCGCGTTCATCTAACCCGAAACCTCAACGCTCACCATCTGAATTAGAAATACCGTTACCTCAAAACGAAGTAGGTTAGCTCATCCCAAATTACTTACCCTCGCAACCCTTGGCCCCCTGAGGGCGCAGCTCGTTTCGGGCCGCCTTGGCTTCGGCTTCGCTGATCTGCCCCTTCAGCAGGCCGTCCAGATATGAGGCGTGGTAGAAGTACGCGGCCTCCGGTTTAGGGTTCAGGGTTTGCCCTAAATCCACGTCTCGCTTCGTGACAGTCCGCATGACTAATGGCGTAAATCCACATCCCTAAACCCTAAATCCAAGACTCAACAATCCGGAAAACTCAGCCAGTTAGGGCCCACGGCCTAAACAGTTCTGGAAGGAATTGGTTACCCCTGAACCACAAAAGCACCCTAAACTTCAAGCCTTGAGACCCCAAATCCTCTAAAAGACCCTCTAAGATCCCCTTTTTAAACTTTTTGCCGAAGTTCCATCGCCCCGTCCCCCCAAAAAAGCACAGCTGCGGATTCTGCATACCCAGGCCTCCGAGTCACGAAGCTGCTCCTTAGCCTCCGCGTCACACGGCTCTAAGGTGGTGTTTCAGGAGGTTTCTGAGATGTAGGGGGGGGGGTTAGGGTTTCGAGTGCTTCGAAAATACACCTACATGGCATACATCCCGAGCTAAGGTTTTTCCAGCTCCTGGAACCTAAGCCAAATGACCCCTGAATGTTCCTTGTAAACCCCACATAAGAGCCGCAAGCCGCGAAGTACCAAAGAGCCCTGATTGAGTAGCAATGCCGTACGTATATAATATGTACCCTTACAATCCTGGCCTTATGCCAATTTTTGTACCTAGTATACCACCCCAACCCTTTTCGTAAGGGCCCCCCTATTTACAACCCTATAACAACCCTTCTCAAACCCCTACACAATTCCATGAACCCCCTACAACCCTACAGCCCTAAAACACTACAACTCTAAAACCCTAGAACTCTAAAACCCTAAACCCGAAACCTTACACCCCAAAACCCGAAAACTCTAAAACCCTAAAATTCCTAAAACCCTGAATAATCCTAAAACCCTTCATCCCAGACCTTTCCCTTTCCGAGCCTCCTGGAACTCCACCTCGGCGACCTTGGGGAGCAACAGCAGGGCATCCGAGGCCTGGGCTTGGAGGGCTCTGTAGGGCTGTAGGGGTATTTTCGGGGTTTTAGGGGTGTAGGGCTTTAGGGTTGTAGGGAAACGGGCTTTAGGGCAGCCAGCGCCTTCCTTCGAAAGAGTTGAAGCACTTGCTCTCTGGGCTCTCCGAGGTCTGAATCATGTGTCTACGATGCTGGGGGATGTTGCAACATCTGGGGACTGTGCGAGACTACGGTTCTTGGTGCTCCAAGTGTTTGTTTGGGAATGCTGACGGAGTGATGCTATGTTGTATTTCGTGCTTCCAACCCCGTGCAGCTTTAGCTTCTGAGCCGCAGCGTCTTCGGATGCCACGAGCCCGGGAGAAAAAGGGGAGCGAATATGCCGTGTACCTGTAATTTATGATCTTCAGCTTTCTAGGGCATACGTTCTCAAAGTGTGGTAGCATTGCGGCTGTAGCGAGGGATCATAGCATTCTGCGGCATGCTTATTGCAGATCCCTTCAATTTCCTAATTGCCGGTTTTGGTTCTCTGGGTTTTGGTTCTCTGGCAGGTCAAGGACGCATGGACCTAAGCTCTTAACTCCAGAATTCTGAGCCTGAAACGCGCGAAACCTTAAACTCCTCAAGACTCTATCCCCCAAGCCCCAAAAACCCCCGAAGCCGAACATGTCAGAACACTCTGCACCGGGAACGCTTCTATTATGCCTCTAAAGCCCCCGAAACCGAAAAGCCGCAAAAAAACCCAAATCCGAACAGCATAGACCCTGAAACCAGATTCACATGTCCATAGACTCCAAAGCCATGAACCTGAAAACCTTGACCTTCATGTCGAGCGTGCACTGAGCTGCGCACCCAGCGAGTCCCCAACAAGCGAGCTTTCGCATCGTGCTGCGCCCAAAGTCGCCTCTTTTGGGTATCGGCCCGGCCATTGAGGGTTTAGGGTGCCGTGTAAGTAGACCAGAACACCCTGAACATGAGGAAAGGGGCCTTTACATTGAAGAACCCTCACCTTATAGCGGAAACCCTTGCAGAGCCCAGGGTTTAGGGCCGTTTAGGGATTTGGGTGTAGGTTTTTTTTCTGCCGAGCGTCGTGTGGCGAAGAGCATCAGTGCGGGCCCCGCTGGCATAGAGGATCCTCGGCTTTGGGAGTTTGGGGGTTCACCATTTAACGAGTTTGAAACATATTGGTAAATAAGATCCTCTTAAGCCCAATAAGGGAAAATATAAAATCTCCCAAAGCCCTACCTATGGCGACACAGAGAGAACCATGGTCTGAAACTGAGCATGAGGGTACTCGCTACTAAGTATGCTAGTCGCACTGATCATGTTGGCTTGGTGGTGGTGGTGGTGGTGGCGGCCCGTGTGCTCCATTAGCTCGCTCAGGCGCATGTGGTAGAGCCCGCAGCAACATGCAGAGTAAAGCAGCTAATGAAATTAAGATAAGCCTGAAGAGCCTGCTCAAATATTCCGAGAACTAGCCATGTGAACAGAAAAACAAAGCAAGAACCAGCCGATCATAGTCACGTCGACGACCCTGTTGATACGTCCTGCGGCCACGTCACTTGCCCCACTCAATCTGGGCAGCACGCCGCAGCCCTTCCGAGGTTCCTTGAAAACCTCCGGACAAGAAGCAACTTGACAACGAACTTGGACGCCCTGAGCGCTCTAAGGTGGGCACTGGTGTCGGGATGCTCCATGGAGATGTGCTCCTTGTGCTTCCGGCCTCAGACTTAGCGCCGAACAAACCGAGACGAACTCTCCGTCACACTCCGATGGGCTGCACCTCGCTTTCTATTCTCACGCAAAACGAAACAGGTGGACGAGAGGCAGAGGCGAGCGAAGGCCAACTCCAGTGTTTTCGCATCCTCCTTCAGCTTCAGGTCCTGAACGGACACAGCACTGCAAAGCACACATCTCAGCACATCCTTTTTTCGTTGAGGCATGTCGTGGCCAACCTTCACTTACGCACCCCTCCTGGAGGAGAACGCTGAGTGGTCTCAGGAGTGTCTGCCGCACGGAGAACGAGGGTGTCGTGATGTCCTTGGTGGAAGGACTACATGCGCAAAGGACCCGTGAGAATCCGAAGCTGCAAACGCCAGCTTCAAAACCAACGCATGGCACGCGTGGAGGTTGTTCTGAATGCAGAGGGGTCTTTGCAAATAGCCGGCACCCTGCATTGGGACCATCCGGCATGCCTAATTGGAGCATGAGCAAGGTACACAGCGTCACGACCGCCAGAATCTTTGCTGTGTTTCTCCATAGCGCTTTCATGGGCGTCAGACATCAGTATCGTGCAATCATGCTCTTGCTCCTGCTGATGCCTATGTCGCTGGCGGCGTGGTGCGGTGCCGTGGCGGGCTCAGTGAGGATGATAGTGGTGCATCGCGGTGAGAACCAATGTCAACACCAGTCATGTTGTTGTTGTTGTTGATGATGGCCATCTTCTTGTTCACCACCGCTGTTACAATCTGATCTGTCTTTGCTACCAGTACTTGATGCACCGGTAATTCGAACCGACTCCCGTGGGGAAGTTGCACATGGAAGCTCCATGTAATCCCTGGGCTCGGCACGCAGCGGGCGAGGAGATTCTTGGCGACGTCTCCCGGCTTCGAGTTGGGGCCCTGCGACGACGTCAGCTTTTCTAGGCTTCGAGTTGGGGCCCTGCGACGACGTCAGCTTTTGTAGGAATTCGAGACTGATAGGTCCAGGTCCAGGCATTGAAGTGTCTGAGGGTTGAGGGACTTAGATTGGAAATTTCGGGCGAGGCTGTCGTAGGATGCTCAAGTTGCCGGTCGTGGATTCGCAGCAGGCTCTGGGATTCATGAGCGGTGGGCCTGAATCGGCCCTACCCCCAAAACTGAACCCTAACAAACCCTGAACCCGAAAAACAATCATCAAAGGTCCCGGAGAACCCACAAGCCCTGTTCTCAAGGAATGTATGTCAAACCATATCCAGATCATAGTGATATGCAAAGTGAATCCCTTGATTAAGAGGCTCTTCTCGGGTTTTTTCGGAGTAGGGTGAGACTTTTGGGGCTCCTTAGGATTCAGCGTGTCTTTAAGCTGTCACGGGACATAGCAAGTACCAATGGTTTAGATCATGTAGCTAAACTTGTAACTTCTCATCGCACCAAATCAGGGCATGCAATCGACTGAGCCTTCAAGTCTAGAACCGCCATGAATAATGGGATCCTCACCTACCTCCCCCAGCAAAGGCTTCGCCTCCCGGTACTTGCTCACCCAATCGATATCGGAGAGCACGTGCAGGCCTGAAGCGCTCTCACAAAGAACCCTCGAGAAACAAGCCCGAACTCTTAAGCGTATCTTGAACCCTGAATCCGAAACGTCCGAGACCCCTAGTTGAATTTTCCTCAACCCTAAACCTCTCCACGTCTTCCGAGGCTTCCGCGCAGGAGGTGCTGGTAGGCCCGGGTGTAGGACTCCCGGGCAGCCGCAGAGGCGGCGCGAGCCACCTCCGGAGTCTCTCTGGGTTTAGGGTGGCTTTTTACTGCTTTGTGTGTAGATGCTTCTTGAGGGCTCAGGGCTAGGATCGGGGCCCATATTCTGCAAGAGTGGTATGTCTTGATATCTTCCTGCATTCAGGGTTCAAGGCTCGGGGATTGCAAGTTTCGGGTTCGTAGGGGTGTGTATGGGCTGGAGGGGGCTTGCGGTTTCACGTGTAAATACCTGAGCACCTTCGGGGCTTCACGGAAGAAAGCACATCAATAAAAGCGCAGACGACCGCATCTAGACCACAGAGACTGGCCACCTCAACCAAACTGACCATTTTGATCATAGGCTTCCATGCATAATGATCCTCGGAATAGCGAGACTGCTGCTTGATGCCAAGCAGGGAGATGTGCCCTGGCCCTGAAAGCATCGCACTCGAAGGACACGTGAAGAGGTTCCACATTTGCGAATTCCGAAAGCTTCCTGGACTGCTCTCATGTAATGCAGTCAGAGCAACAGCACGGCACGGTCATCAGTAGCACCGTTTGAATTCTAACAACAACGATGTTCACATCGGCCGGCCTCCAGCGTTGTCTCACGCAGTGTCGTGGACAGTGTTGCAGAGTCCCTCTCATGCACTGCCAGCACTGCGCGGCCCAGCTTCACCTGCAGGAGAGCCCAATATAGGAATCCCAGGTAGCATGTGGGGTTTCATCGGGCTAGAAGTCTGCTTTCCTCTCTCTGACTATGCAGGGAATACAGACAGCTCTTAACGCTAGCAACTAGTGAGAGCCCTAGACAAGGCTTCGAAGCATCGCCATGCCATCGCACGATTTTCCAAAGTCAACCATGCTGTTGGCTATTTACCTCGTGAGAGGCTTGTCCCAATGAGCCACCCGCTGTTCGTACTTCATGTTGAACGGGCTATCAATTATCGTCCGGTCACCTCCGCTATCCAAAAGCAAGTCGGACCAATGCTCATTCTAAGCCCCAGTATTGCGGTCCTTCCCTGTGTTGCTTTGATCTGAGTGAGAAACAAGTGCCTGGAAGTCGCACGGCCCGTCTGGCAAGGGCTCCTGGCAAAACGCAGGTACCGGTGGGACCCGGGAGGGGTTAGTGCTACGAGGGGCTGCCGCTTTCATGCTTAGTATGTGGCGAAAGTTAAAGGGATCTGCTGCATCCCGTTGCTAATGGCGGCTAATGACGGTGTCGAGCTTCGACTTGGGGGGCCAGCGGCAACTGCGTTCGCCTGAAGCCCATCGACAGCCGAGTTGGAGGCTGTTCGAAAGGACATTGGAGACGATAAGAAAGCGAACAACAATGACAACAACACCAGGAAGCAGCAAGGCAACAGCAACACTGGCAATACTGGTGATGACAAAGGAATGCCCATCATATTCAGCTTAAACCTGGAATCCCAGGACCCTACCGAAGGGATCTTGGGACGCAGTTTTTTAGTGTGGTTATGTGTCAAGTAACTATCGTTGTGATTAGCCATGACACAGGTATTTGTACTGATAAGCCTGCTTGCAATGCCTTCCAGGAGAGAAAAACCCCAAACCCCAAACACCACAGTCCCCTAATGAACCAGTGCGAGACGCTATAACATCCCTCCAATCCCTTCTAGCCCTCTAGAGATCTGACAAACCCGACACAAACCAATCACAAGCCAAAACAGCGATGAAACTCCACGGCCCTACGTCCCCAAGCTTTACCTGGAGGACTTCCGTCAGCCGATCCCAGCTTCCCAGCTGCCAGGCAGCCTCGGGGGTTCAAGGGCAGCCCCACGACATGAAGCCAAGGGTCACAGCGTTCTTGGAGATTATGAGAATGCCGTTGTTAACATGTCTGTTATCTGTTCTGTCATCAGGCGAGTACTGTTTCTGTAATCATGATTACTTTGCTGACTGATACTAGCATGATGATGTTTGCTGTTGCTGTATTACTACAGTGCTCTTACTTCCACCGATGCATAAGCCTACTATCTTCGTCGTCTTTGTTGCTGTCTGTTATTGTTATTCGCACAATGATTACCGATTGTGGTCTCTTTCTTGTTACCTGTTATTCTTCTTGTTCTTGCTCCAACATCCTTTTTGAAATCCCCCAACTCTGCCCGGCCTCAACAGCGTGCGGCCGCAGCGTTTGTGCTAACTCGGGTTGTTCCTGGAGGAATCATCCAGAGGCTTCAACCATAACGCCCCCCAAGCTTCATGTTGTAAGCTACATGCAACGAGACAACAACTCGAGCCGCCATCTCTACTCTTGGCACGGCATGACACTGTCATGTTGCCACCCAGAGCTCTACATTGCATCTTGCTCCGACGGTCCTGCCGGATGCCAGTGATGAGCTGCAGCGAGCTCTCGTAACGGCGCATCGCCTTGCAGCATGGACATGCCAAACCGTCCCAGACCTCACCAACGACAAAGAACAAGAGCGCATAATAAGGATGATCCTTACGGTATAATTCTATGCTGGTAGTGTATAAGGACCCCCTGGGAATGTAGTTTCGGGGTTTGGGTTCAGGATTGTCCCGAAGGTGTTTGGGGACACTGAAGAAGCCCTTAAACGTCCGGAGCCAGGGAGATACCTAGGACCTAGGACCCTCAACTCGCACCTTTGCGCCCCTAAGCCCTCCAGCATAAACCCCCTAAGACCGAAACCGAAGCGCTCATCCCCTCAAACCCACAAAAGCCCAAAGCTCTCATTGAAACCTATAGGAAGCCACCCACTCCCAAGCTTCACATTTCAGTATACACCAATCTCCCTGCTACAAATCGGTATACTTAGTATACTTACTATCAACACTGAAGCCTGGTACAAGGCCCTGAGCGACCACCAGTCAGTGCCTGCGTACAGCGCACGAGGCCACAAAGCGCCGGCCCTCGCTCGGGGCCCTCCGTGGCCAACTCGTAGCAAGCCTCCCACGGGTCTTGCAGTTACCTACCTTTGGTTAGTAGGGAATGGAGGAATGGGGTACAAGTGTAACTACTATTACTACCATTCCTCCATTCCCTACTAACCAAAGGTAGGTTTAGGGCTTGCCTTTCCGGATGCTGCAGTATAGTTACGGGTGGTAACGCAGGCGCCTGAACTTACGTGGTCATAAGGCTCTTCAATAAGATCCCGTGAGGGGATGTGGCTGTCATGTGCTTTGTCCAGTGCTTGCGATTGCAGCTTCTGGCTTCAGATTCAAGTGATTCAGAGTTTGTAAGTTTCGATCTCGGAATAGCTGGAGTTTGGCGAGGACTCGGGGTTTCGGTTTGGGGCCCAGGGTTCGGGGTCCGGGGCTCGGAGCTGTAACATGCCCGTGTCAACGGTCAACGATAGATAGTATTCGTCTGTAGCAACGGTAGCCCCTCGTTCAGTTTGTAGTGGAAGATCCCCAACAAATCCGATCGAGCTCCCTGTGCCGCAAGCTCACTAAGCCTTAGACAAACTTAAAATTACATCCTAAGAAAGACCCTTAACGATCCCATTTATGTGCAGAGAGGGGGCCTGGACATCGGCCCACCGGCCTTGAAGTTCCAGTTCGGGGCGGCGTGTCCTGAAGAAGAAGCTCGGAGCATTTAGGATTCATCAGGAATGAGGGCTACTACAACGGCTAGGCCTAAAATATCACATGACGTTAAGGGGTTTTGTCTCGAACCCCCAAACCGTAAACCCACCCTTCAAGCCCTAAGCCTTAGGCCCTGCCTGCGATATCCCCAAACCCGAAACCCTGAAGCTCTGAAGACATTGTTCTGCAGCATGCTCTCGAAGCACGGGGCATGGGCTTTCGGAATCCTGAAACCAAAACAGACCTCCCTACAGCACGTTTCATTCACGGACTCCTTCCAGATGGATCTTGCGAAAGGGACCTTACCCCTAACCCCAACAAAAGAACACATGCTGCTAACGTAGCAGCCCTTGGACTCACCTGCCGCAATTTCAGGGGGGTCCTGGCGCTAGCCGGGCCGATCCGCAGAACTCCAACCACGCCATCGGAGTCGCCTGTCGGACCACGGTTGAGGTTTGTCGGGAGATGATCGATGCGGGGCTTTGGGGTTTTGGGTATGGCTTGAGTTTGTGTTCTTGACATCGGGTTTGGGGTGGTGTGGGCTGTTCGGGTTCGATGTGCATGGTTTTAGGCCGCGGACTTTGGACATTTGGGGATTGGGGATGAAGGGCTCAATGGTGTGTTGGCCTTAAGGCTTCGAGCTCGAGGGCTTGGGGGTTTCTGGGTTTTCAGGGCTGTGAAGCGCTTTTTCAGGTGTAGGGTTTAGAGAGTGTAGCGGTTTATGCGCAAGCTTTGTGCAGATTACTAACTTTAGTTTGTCTTGGACCCGGCGTAGGACGGCAGAGCCATTAGTTTGTTTTGGGGGGGTATCTAGGCAACTGGAGAGCAACAAGACGCGAAGGCTCCAACATCACTTGCTGAAGGAACCCTGCCCAGCCCACACCACACCCTCGAATCAGATCGTCCCTGCCAAAAGCGCCAAGTCCTCCAGCCCTTCTGAGCCCTGGGAGCCCAAGACAACACTACTAATTAAACCTGGCACCTATGCCTAAGCCTGCACCCAAGCTTTTGCCATATCTCTGCAGCTTAAACTAAACCCAAAGCCGTCAGCTACGCCTCGATACCCCGAAACCTAGACCCTGGCTTTAAAGCGCAACAACTCCCAGCCGTAGATTGGGAACGTTGCGGATGGTAGATATGATCTCAGAAATCATGATCTCTGCGATTGCCGATTTTTTGGAGACTCCTTATTATAAGTACAGTATCATGGGCCCCGTAACACCCTATTTTAACCATTAAGGCCCCTATATTGTTTGACCCAGCCGCCCAGCTCGCTGTAGATCTTCTGGAGCAGCTCGCAGTCTGCCTCCGAGATGCGAGGCCCCTCGGTGTCGAAGATGTTCTGCTGCCTCTGCAAGGCCTCAGGGCTCAGTTCTGCTGCGCGCGGTGCGGGGTATCGGCTGAGGGGTAGGCTTTCGGCTTTACAGTTTCGGGTTGTGGCGATGCAGGAAATATGCCTTTAAACTCGACTCCGATACCTCAGGTGTTGATTGGGCCGCGTTGGAGTTCAGCTATAAAGACGAAAACCCTACACTTTGGACTCTGTAGGTACATTTGCACCTGGTCGATGAGATCCTCCTCCAAGAATTGCAGGGCGCGGGCATGCGCGCCGCAGCGGACGGCGGCGCTGACCACCAGGCGCGGTGCGAAAGGAGTCAGTAGCAGCTCCTCAGCTGGTTGCAACAGCTCAGGGTCTAGAGTCTAGGGTTTAGAGTTTGAGAGTCAGGATGCAACAAATCTAAGCATCGATGTCTCGACCCAGGATTGTAGAGCACGGGATTGGAAAGCAGGCTGTTTAAGTATCATGGGTCGAAGATGATATCCGATTCTTGGTAATCTGTACTATGCCGCATGTCGAACGCTTTCCGCTCATGTCACATCTGTATCTCCATGCTCTCTCCCGTCAATCGAAATTTCAAACTTCAGATATCTAGAATCTAGGGCTCTTGTGGCTTACTGTGAGAAAGCAGCTGATTAGAGTAGAATTGCATACACGGGGTGAGGGCTTCAAAGCCTTAGAGCTCCTCCGCCGACAGCCGGACGTAGCACCGGAAACGGACCTGTGCAAGTCGCAACCAAGCCTCTATCCGCTGCATCTGCCGATTCTTCCACATCTCGTCACCATTTCCTGGGGTGCAATACCGACTACTGCATGGCATCTTATCCAGCTTCTTCCGGTAGCGCAAAAAGACAGAAGCAAAGCATTGCCCGAAGTGGATCCAGGTCTCGTGTCACAGGAGTTTGCTTGACCTCTTCCTGTCCAAGGAAAGACACTTCATACAGTGCATAATATGATACAAAATACAAAATACACATATTTATTACTGAGGTATGCCGCAGGCACACAGACAGGATGGAAGGCTATCATTACGTACTGCTCGGTGGGACCTCCAGCGCCCGAGTAGGAACCCAGGTCCGAATTCAGGACCCGTGGTAAGAGCCGAAACACTTTAGGCTTTAGGGTTTAGGGCTTGGCGGTTTAGAGGGTCTAGGGCTTGGGGGTTTTGGTTTAGGGATTCAGGGTATTAGTTCCCGAAATTACCGACAAGATGCCGTAGATGGCTTGAGCAAAATTCCTGCAGATGGGAGTTTCAGCAAATACTCACGTAGGGCTTTCTGCGCTTGTTGAGATGTACGGGTTGTCGGGGGGAAGACACCAAATTTGTCTTCCCCCTGGAGACATCTGTCTTCCCCCTGGAGACCAGGCAATTGCATCCTCCAAAAGGATATCCGACTACCGCATGGGTTCAGAGAAGGCATTTTTCAGGGCGTCCGTCTCCGGGATCCATGATGAAACTCTCGCAACACTCAAAACGCCCCGATAGTAATCATTTCTGAATCTACATGCGTATGAACAGAGTGCCTTGCCTGACGCTGGTACAGATCGTCCAGCAGCGAGAACACCTCGAATGCATCGTCCCTGAAATAATGCTCAAACCAGGAATAACAGTACGTACTATCCACTACGGTGGCGCAAAAAAGTGAGAACAATAACTATAACTATTACCATAACAACAAAAACTAACACAATCAAAACAACAAGAAACGAAGAATAAAGGTTTGGTACTATAAGCTCAAAGCAGAAGCAACTGCGGCCACCACAGACAAGGAGGAAATATGGACCGTGAACCAACAACAGGCAGAGAGCCAGACACACACACACAGAGACAGCTCGGATGGCCATGCTCATCATCACCATTCAGACCAACACAAGCATGATTAATGTCTCAAGAACGCGAACACAGATGGCGAAGCCCAAGGCAATGCAAACAATAAGCACAACGACAAAGATAACGGTAGCAAGGCTAGCACACAGGATGAACAATGCAATGTGCACATGAGTACGCGCATGGAGTATGTTTCTAATCCCACTGACGACAAGTACAACCACCAATCATTCTCAATACTATGAGCACAGCTATTCACGGCCGTGAAATTCCAAGCTGCAGCAACACGGTGGGGCGCAGAATACTTGGAAGGCGACCCGGAAGAACCCACACTGCGCACGTGTTGGTTGGAGGCTTGTTGCAACCTCTGATTCTGGCTCCGATATTGCTCGGACTCGCTTGCCGCAAAGGTGCCGCTTGCGCCGTGGCTGAGTGTCTGGGCTCCAGCCGAACACCTGCAACTTCATGGTCCGGGCTTCAGGGCTTCGGGGTACGAGGACAAAGACCTCAAGAGTGGCTTGGTCAATGTATATGTGCGCGGAGCATGGCTACGTCGATTATTTTATGGTTGAAGCTTGAGAGTTTAAGGGTTTTTTCAAGGTTTAGTTGAGGGTTTGGGTGAGGGGTGTTCGGCGTTCGGGCTTGGGCCCAAGAGGTCCCATGAGGAAGCCGTCCCCCAGGAGCTGCCTTCCTCCAGCCTCAGCAGCCCGCTGAGCCGCGTGGCCAGAGCCGAGAGCTCCGCCTCATCGGTTTTGGGGCCCGCCAGGAGGTCCGGAAGCACCTGACTGGGCGTTCCGTAGACACAAGGAGGGCTTCCTTGAAAAGTTGGAAAGGAACACCGGGGTTCAAGGGTTACTTAGGTGTGCGGTTGTAGGGCAGAAGAAGTGTGACAACAACTCTGCCGAAATGAACCAACTGAGATCAAAGCAGTCCTGTGCTTCGCGGAAAAGACAGAGTTGCTTTAGGGCTTAAGGGTTTTAGGGTATAGGGCTTCATAGGGCTTAAGGGTTTGGGGATCTCGGGGTTTAGGGCCCAGGGTTTAGGAGTAATGGCTTGTACCCCGACTGGCAAGGTTTGGATGCCCACTTTCACTGCCAAGACCCAACAGTGTCAAGTGTGACTGGGGCTTCTGAGGCGTTGGGCCTAGGGGTTTAAGCAATAAGGGATACTACTGCTTTAAGCCCTCGGAGTTTGGAGTTTTACGGATTCGGAGAGAAGAGTGGTTCTTGCATTTTTGGGGGTAAGGTTTCTGCACCTTTCAGGTTTGTGCATGTTTTGGCTTGCCTTTCCTGAACTCCTGGCAGAGCCGTAGTATTTGGCATATTGCTTCATTTCACGTTGTCGCACGCGCTACCTGCAGTTTTGGAACTTTGGGGTTGTGCTGGAGTCTTCTCGGATGAAGCCCTCCCACAACCTTGTCATGATTCAATGATTTCTGGGTGGCCTGGCACTGTAAGGTGTCTGCGCTGGCGTGATTCTTCTCTGCAGGGTTGTGGTCGAGCTTAGGTTGGCAGACATGGAGACTGTTGTGGCAGGCTTCCAGGTATTGCTTTTGCGGATTTAGGGTCCCTGATGCTATTCCGCTGGCAAAGTTTGAAAGAGCAGCGAGCTTCGGCGGGAGGTTTGCTCCAAATGAGTACCCCTTGTGGGTTCAACCGAGTACTCTTATCGAAGAAGCCCCACTTGAGAGCCAGCAGTACAACTAAAGTCTGCATGCAACCACTTGTACAGTACGGAGAACAGCAGAACTGGAATTCAACTCTTGCCCCGGCGCCTGGTGCATGAGAAACAGGGTTAGCGCATGGTTCCCGGGTATGGCAGGCAAGCAGGCCTGGATGCGGGAGGCTGCTCTCAATTCTGCGTTGGCTGGTGAAAAACAGACCACGGATTTTATAGATCACAGAAAACAGGAGGCAGATTTTATAGGTCACGGGGCACCCAGGAAGTGACTGCTTTTTGTGTGTAACCGTAAATGACAAACCAAGGCGCTCGGATTTTATAAACCCAAAAACCGTCAACCGGATGCACCAACAACCGAATAATTGATATTATACATCACCGATTTCCATGGGTGCAGGCGCCATCAACGTGTCATTTCCTGCTACCGCGCATCTCACACAGTGCTTCTACTTAAGCTGACGTTGCCTTGCCGTCGGCCAGTTTAGCTTAAGCATGCCTATACACGCATTGCAGCAGCCATGAACGTCATTAGTGCCACGTACTTTCTGTATGGCTTTACTGGTAGTGTCCATTGGCAAAGGTTGGCAGCACAACTACTCGGAGGTGCTTGGCACATGTTCCGTTCATTGCAGAGGATCTTTTAAGCCGCTGCTCTTCGTTATGCGCTCCGGTGTAATCACGACTGACTATTGCTGTTTGACTTTGAGCATCGCGGTCTTGACATACTCCCTGTAGCAGTTGTCGTCGTCGTGGTAGCAGTTTCATCAAGGCAAGAGTAGCCAGACTTTCAGTTTCACTCATCGACACTGAAGACAGGAGATACCATTAGTTTCGGGTATACTAACGCAGCTATTCTTCTCATTGCTGCTCATGCCATGAAATTACCAAGCCCCGAACTGTTCTTTTACCCCTAATCACTACTAGTCTTTGATCACGGTCTCCTCGAAGAAAGCCCGCCGCTCAGCCGGCAGAAGGCTGGAAGCAGCCACCAGCGCATCTGCAACAGCGGGCTCGGGGTTTTCTGGGCTTGGTTCCAAAATGCTTCGTGGTGGAGTCTTGGCGTTGTTTAGGAGGATGGCCGGGGCCAGGTCTGTTGTACTTCGTTAGTCATATAGCCATATAGCCGCTGCGTCTGGTTGACGGTGGCAGAGGGCGGACATATCGAGAGTTTATCCGACAGGCGATCGGAAAGAACTTGAAAGAACACACTTCAACTGACGGAACCAAACCTCGAGGACAAGCACAAAGAGCACTGGAAAACTACACACACAAGAAGAAAGCCAGCCATGGTATCCGGCATCACCATCCTCTGCATCATCCTCGCCACTATTGTCGTATACACCACCACCATCAGAAACATCATCATCACCACCATCAGCATAATATTAATATTACAGTACAAACCAGTAGCCACCATCATCATCGTCATCATCATCGCTACCATCACGACCATCAGCCGCAGTAAACAAAAGCGGGATATTGAGTGCACTCTCCGCCTTGAATTTCGGTCAGATGTCCCCGGTGGGAGCCACTGTCGTCAGACATCAACGAGAAGGACAGAGTATTGACACGACATCACTCTCGGACAATGAACAAACATCGGCTGTTGCACTCATCACGGTACCAATGCTGGGAGGGAAGACTGCTGTAATGCCTACACTGACCGTATTCAAGGAAGTGTAGTGGCGACAACAGGACGCAGATACGACCAGTAGCTGCAGCAATCACACAGTTTAGCTCCTTGAAACTAGGCACAAAAAAGTAATAATGTATTGTTATTACCGTTGCTAATATTATTGCTACTAGTACTATTATTACTATTACATTCCCTCCGTCCAATCGCTCCTTCGAAGGTCGCAGGGCCCTGGCTCGCCGCCCTCGCTGTGGCGCTCACGCGCCTTGGAAGTTAAGTTGAGCCTTGCGGGCTTTTGAGATGTTTTAGGAGGGGTTTAGGGCTTAGGGATTGGGACCCTTTTGGGGCTTTCAGTGCTTGAAGCTTAGGCGACTTCCCGCCTAGCCCCATTCAAGAACACCCCGTTGCCGAGACACTCGTAGGAGCTGCTCATGTAAGGGCGCAGGGTCTCCCGAACATCCTCGCGGCAGGGCGAAATCACCCGAATGGCTGTAGTGGGCAGCTTGAGCTGCTCTTTCCATGTTGTTCCCATAGTCCGGACCGGAATCAGAAGACTAGGGCGATGCCCGGTTCTTGTGTCGGGGATTATGTCGTCCTCACGCTCCAGCTTCAGCAAGAGCTGCTGGTCTTTCCCACCGGGCTTCAAGTAGCGGAAGATCTCCTGGCAAGGCTTCGGACCATGGAGGCCTTGCAGTTCTATCGCCTGTACTACGAAAATGACGAAGGGGTGTCATCATCAGCCTTCTAGAAGTGTGCCTTTGTACCATGTACCTGAGGTGGTGCCCGCATCTGTTCGGACTATTTGAGGGGGCACCGATGCACCCACGACCATGTTCCTGCCGAATGACGGGTTGCTGCATTGCTGATCTGTGTAACAAACATGGCCCCGGACGGGTGCCATGTACAGAGCAACATAGGCGTCACTAAACAAGACATGTGTACAGGATGCGTGCATACATACACTTAGACATACACACACACACCTCATACATGCATGCAGGCAAGCAAAAACACGTACTTTGCGCTGTGTTGCTCCCCCCCGAGTTGCCCTACCTTACCTTATCGCACTGCCTGTCCTTACAGCTACGTAATCAGCATGCATTCTTGCATTCAGGCATGCATGCATGCATGCATGCATGCATGCATGCATGTATGTATGTATGTATGTGTATGTGTATGTGTGTGCAGGTATGTACGTGTGTGCATATGCATGTGTGTGTATGCATCGATGTAGTGTGTATATGCTTGCATGCATGTACGTGTTTCTGTGTATGACTGTGTATGCATATATGTATGCATGTATGTATGGATGTATGCATGTATGTACATGCGTCTGCAGGTCTGCATGTTGGATTCATCTGCATATGAAACGCTGGCATACCGTCTTCATCATGCAGGAACAACAACTTGCAATGCATCATGCCTACAGGCGTCTCAATCTGTGCGTACAGAAAACCTACAGCAAAGAAGTCTGGCAAGCCGCCTTTCCGGCAAGACAGCACGACTGAAGAAGAGTTGTGCTGAACAAGGCCATCATTAAGCTCTGAACCCTAAAAACCCTCGGGGGGGGTCACCATAAAACGTAAACCTTGAAACCCTAAGACATCCTAAACCCTAAACTCGAAACCCTCCGATCCTGAACCCCTCAACCCTCCAAGTTTCACTCCTGCGCAGCGAAGGCGTAGTTGTTGCTGGTGAGGTTCGGAGCGAGGAACTCTTCCAGCACGGTCTTGGCCAAGTCCAGGTCACCTGGCATCAATGGCAACCAACATGTGAAAGTGTCATATAACACATGCGACTGTCCACGAAATATGCTTCAGATTCATACATCTCGATATTATTGCATACATATATATATACATATGTTATATATATGTGTGTGTGTGCATGTGATTTTGCCTATCTGTATGCATACCAACAATATGAAAAAAGGAGCTCAAGCTTTCATGAGCTACG
Source organism: Symbiodinium sp. clade A Y106 (assembly GCA_003297005.1). Taxonomy (NCBI): domain Eukaryota; class Dinophyceae; order Suessiales; family Symbiodiniaceae; genus Symbiodinium; species Symbiodinium sp. clade A. The sequence continues at coordinate 106,619 of BGNK01000242.1, read as the reverse complement.
CGGTGAAGTAAGAGCTGCAGAACAGGAGATGCTCATAATCTACTTCTAGACATCATCGGATGTGTTGAAAAGAGAACCAGAGCGGTTTGGGCATGAGGCTCCGCCTGGCCTCTCCTAGTCTCAGGCTCCTACCTTTTTGCGAAACGACGCCGTCTTTTGCATCAGGTCTAAACTCATATACGCCTAAAGCCTATCATCTGTCCCCCCCCCACAAATCGCACCTTTGGGTGATCGACTGTCCGTCACCGTGCTATGCCGCTCCACCAGCACCTTCACAGGTCGGGCAAAGGAGCTTCAGTCGTGCCTTGTGGTTGCCACCGCTCCAGGTCTAGGGATTAAGGTTCTCCCTTACTTTCCCCAACCAGACGTTTATGGTGACAAGCCTTACACGAAGGTTGTTGCAAGGGACTATCTTCATGTAAACCTCCGCACACAAGTATACCGATAAAGAACCCCAGATCCTGAAACCCAATTGCAGAGATCTGCAGAAGAGCCGCTATTGGTCAGATAAGGGTTCTGGAGAAACAGATTCGGGAACACTTCGGAATATTATTGCTAGTTGCCCTTTTCTGTACCAGGTGGGCCTTCCAGCGCCTTCTGCCGCAGTCAGTCTGGGAACAAAATACCCGAGCCCGCTGAGCCCGTGGTTTAAGGGTTTAGGCCCACCCTAAACCCTAAACCCTATTACTGAAATGGAGCAGGAACGCGCTGAGCCTGGCCAGACAGCCGGGCCGGGTCGATGGCGCCCAAGGAGCCCAGGAGCTGCCCGCAAAGGAGCTGATCATCTGGCCGGCGACGGATTTCCGGTCGTTCTTTAAGACTTTAAGGTTCGGGTTTATACAGTTAGGGTTCACTGCAAAGTTAAAGGGTATAGGGACTTGTTTAGGCTTTAGCGGTCTGCTATTTCTACTTGACTTCGAGAAAGACAAAGATCTTAATTTCCTTATCATGCGATTCTTCAGGGTAAGGAGGGGGGTTTGGGGGTTTATTCAGGGTTTAGAACTTTGGGGTTGCGGGTTGAGGGGATCGTGGAACTTTTGGCTTTGAGGTGAATGAGCTGGCTCTTTCCTACAAGTAGTTTTGCCTTTGTGACAGAGGGTCTCATTCATGAGGGTCCGATTTATTGCGGCTCAGATTCGTGTTTTGGAACCTTAATTTTGAAGTTCACGGCTAAATTAGGTTGAGGGTTGTTGTTCCGTTTCTAGGTTCAGTCACATTGAATACTCTTAACATAAACAAAGCCCGAAGCCGACACCGCTGAGACCACCTAAGCCTCAAACCTCAACTGCATTGCGTTTTACTCCTTCTGACCACGTTAGTTGGCTGGAAGAAACGGGCTCCTTGCCTGGTGAAGACGACGATTCCCAGAGAAACCTGAGCGACTTCTCAGTTTTCTCTGGCTTTTCAGGCTCAGGCTCAGGACTTGCGGTTCACGCACGTCGCCCTAATCAACTCTTAGCTAGCGCACGATAACCCGCAAGAACTTTGGGCAGGTACGTAGACAATAGCTGCACAACTCCAGTTTCCAGAGCATTGGAAGCCAAAGAAAACAGGTCGGAATCACTTCTGAGGCCTAGATAAATGGACTAAGGCAAACATGTATAAGGGTGGCGCTGCAAATTTACTTCACCTAGTTATCCAGGCCGCATTCATCAAACAGCCCTCCCTTTTTTGCACTGGGCGGCTTCAGCAAGGCCCGCAAGAGCCGGGCTAACGTTAGCTTTGGCAGCTCGGCCGCGCAGGGCGCCTGTAGAGCCAAGCGTCCACAGACCGAGGGTATCTTCTAAAACCCTGGGGTGCTATGTCACGCTCACTAGTATTCAAATTTTGTCAATATTTGCGGTGGCAGGGCTGCCGAGGCCGATAAACGTCGTCTGACACTGAGACCATTATTAAGAACAAACACCACCTTTAAGAACAGACGCGAAAGTGCAATGATCGTACCGGTGGTGGGGAGGACTTGAAATAGCTATCGCAACTGTAACAGTCTTTAGCAACACCAGGATTGCTATCATAAGAGTCTTGGCACGGGACCCTGAGACCTATAGGATCTAAACCCTCCGCCTTTTGTTACTCAAGGCTGCGTTGCTGCATGCTGGCACCTGGCGCTGCTCCTGAATGATGCCGTGCAGGCTCTCCAGCGCCGAACGCCGAACCACCTTTTTGGAAGTCAGGTCCGGGCTCCGGTCTTGGGGGAGGCATGGACTCAATACTTCAGTACTTTGCTGCTCACTGAAGCTACTAACTTTACTTCGAAACGAAACCTGGCAAGAAGAAATGGATACTACTTCCTAAACCAATAGACCCACAAACGTCTTTTTAGCCCCAAACGAAGGCACATCCCTCTCCTTCCCCGCTCCGCCTGCTGCGTCGCGGCCTGGAGCTGATGGATGCAGCGCTCGAGTCGGAGGGCGGAGCTCTTCGCGTCGTCGGGCGCGCGGGCCTCTCCGGAGTAGGGACCATGAAAGAGCTCGAAGCTGAGATCCAATACCCGCAAGCCGAATGAAGGGAAGACTGGCGTTTTGGTGGTAGTTGTGCAGTAATATTAGAAGGGGACCGTAAGGGGATACTGGGATACTATTACGAATTATTCCGACCTCCGGCATCTATGTTACACCCACCGAAAGGGAGAGCTCGGCCTTGTCTACTGCAGACTTGGCTATTCGCAGGGATTCCCATGCAGGAAGCTCTGGAAGAGAAGCTATCACCTGAGATGCTGGTCGGTCTAGGATGCGAAGGCTTTTAGCACGGTTTGGTTTAAGGGGTTTGGGGTTAAGGGGTTGAGTGATATAGTAATATAGGGTTTAAGGATTTAAGGTTTGGAGTATGAAAAATGAAGACCAATTACTCTGTTAAGCTTTGGTTCGCAGATTCGGCAGTGCAGGCCACTGAAGCGGGCTCAAATCTCCACAGAGCGATGGTTTTGACATGGACGAAGGGCCTCGCTGAATGGTGTTTCTGTTGCCTCCGGCGCTCTGAAATCCTTTGCGCATTGTCTAGGCCTTATTTACATTTCTGGCTACCTGGGTTCTGACGATGGGCAGGGCGGAGAAAGCAGGAACACATTGCCCAAAAAACCCTGAGCTTTGTTTCAACAGGGAGAACTTTACTGCAAATGCTAAGCATGAAGGTGCCAAAATCAGCCGCGCCACCTCTGCTGCGCTGCGGCAGGTCTCCACAATCAGAGGGGACAAGACCTCCTGGCCCAGAACCTGTCGTTGGGAATGTGGTTTCCACGTCTCAGAGCTTCCGGGTGTTTGCGGGGGGGGTTCTGGGATCTTGCATGCTGGGCTTTCCAAGATTTGAAATGAAGAAGAATGCTCTCAAACCGCACTCGGGTTTGTTTTCCCAAAGCCCAACATCCCGGGGCATGGCCTGAGCTCTTGAGTTTGCCACGGCCCGGCCTCAAAAGAACGAGCCGCCTTCTCTTTCCTCAGTTCTGGCAGGTAGGGATACATGCTAAACCATCGGAAGGAGGCGGAGGGAGGGGGAGCGAGAGGAAGGAGCGGAAGCGATGCTTGAAAACTGCCACGCTTGTTTTATTTAGCAGCTAGCACTGGTGGAACTGGCTCCGCGGAACTGCGCATGCACAGCATGCTAGTACTGCAGGTCGAGGGCTCAAGACCAAGGAAGACGAGCATGCGACCGCTGCGAATGCTGTGCAAAGAGTTCAATCACAGCCTGCCAAATGAATTAACAAAACATCGCTGTAAGGGAGGGCGTCTATGTCGGCACAACAGCCTGATGGAGATCGCGCAGTGCACGACATAGTGGACGCTTGCGACACGCAAGGCAGCTTGAAGGCCACAAGACAAGGGAAGATCATCACGCAAGACTTGCGCTGCGCGTGCTTGCAGGAGCATCCAATGGTACCTGACAAAAGCGAATCTTGGTTGGCCGAAGCTGCGCCTCCGTCTACGGTGAACACAAGAACACCATCATGAAGCTTCAATGTTGTCGAAATGCGGCACCTTCACGCTGATGAGGGAGGTCAGGGGCACGATGTCGCGAAAAACACCCGCCTGCCTGCTGGCTTGCTGCATGTGCGCTTCACTCTGGAATTTGAGGACAGACACGCCTGCCACCGAGCGCGCTTCTACAAGCCCAATCATACCAAACTCACCTGCTGATTGTACAGCTGGGCACGGAAGTGCCAAGGCAACCAGGGGAATGTCTTGCTCCTGTACCCGCGGCGAGGGCGGCTGTGAGGGCTCCATTGTCTCTGGACGATTTGCAGGCGAATCTGGCAGAACCTTACGAATGAGGTCTGTAATCACTACATTAGTGAAACAGAAATTGGCGTGCATCACAGACCACAACCAAGGAATGTCAAGATCAGCAACAACGGTCTGGATGTCAATGTTGAATAGCAAGGCCTGTCTCCACAAGAAGTATGTGAATAGTCCGATGTAAGCAGCAAGCCACATGAAGTAGAACCATGTCTCATGCGTCTCAGCGCTCTTATACGCGATGAGCAGAGACGGAACCCACCAAAATGCAAGAAGAATATGATGCGATTCCACATCCTCTGCAAGCTGATTGAAGAACATCAGAGGAAAGATGGTGACAAACGGAATTAACGAGGCCAGCAGCCACATGGCAGCTTGTAGCACATGCCGCATGTGGGAACCCATCCCGCCCCATGCCATTACAAACCAGATGCCCCGAACAGCTGCGATTGGAATGGCCACGAGCAATCCAAAGACTTGCAAACCCAACGGCACAGCAAACAACATTCCCAAGACTCCGGACACCAGGAACTGCATGAATGCATCGAAGTCCTGACCGCAGTGATTGAAGTACTGTGGTAGCTGAGTCATCTGGGCGTAATTGGGAATAAGTATGCTCACAGCTGAAGCTACTGCAACAGCAGCTCCTAGAAAACTCCAACCACGAGAGATGTCGTTCCAGCTACAAATCTCTGATGTCAAGAGCATCAGGAACAAGAAGACTGCTTGCAGTGTCAAAGAAAGCGATGAGTACCAGTCATACTCCAAAAATGGAGCATCAAACACCGTTCTGTGCCCGCCTGCGCGCAAGCCTCGCTCCACCAAATACCGACGAAAGTTTGCCTGCCCCCACTCTTTTGTGGCATCAGTCTGCAAAATGCCCCATGCATGTGGAAGACTGTCTCTTAGCCAAAGTTCCCGAACGAAAGCCAACACTCCATGCCCGAGTCCAAACAATAGGAACTCCCGGCGGTAGTCACACGTGGCATTGGCATCAGCCGTCCTTGGCACATATGCCCGGAGCTCCTTGAAGCTGCTTGCAGGAGCCTGCGACGGCCTGACATCCACCTCCGTGCTCAGCAATGGCTCCTGCAGGTTATTCTGAATGCCTGCCCGCAGTCGGAACATGCATCGTGCTCGCCCGGCTCGTGCCCGGACACAAACGAAGATTGTCCAACTGATGACGATGCATAGAGCCAACACCAGGCTGGCTTCGAACCAAGTTATGCTCATGGCTCCCAATTCGACAATCGGAAGGCCCTGGAGTCCGGCAACCAAATTCTCATCCCGTCTCCACAACCAGGCTGGCAAAAGAGTTATGCTCTGCACTTCATAATCAAGTAAAGTGGTTTCCGCACCTGTCAGAACGGGCAAGGGCGATGCAGGGTTTTGAAATCACAGCAGCTTCGTCAACATGCGCCAGACTACACAACAAGTTTTACTGAGCTGCAGAAGCAACAGCAGCAGCAGTGGCAGCAGCAGCAGCAGTGGCACAAGCAGCAGCATTTGCAGCGGTGGCAAATAATCATCACCGGCAGTAGTCGTCTCTGCAGGTCTGTCCGAGAACTGCCTCATCCTCTCTAGCCTTACTGCAAGAAACACATATCACTGTGGCACTACTTGGGGCATTGTTTCATCAAGCAAAACAGTGCAACATTTATGCAGACCTAGAACTGCACCGGAAGTCTATCCCACATATGTGCGTTCGGCAACATTCAGTTGCGAGGAGTAGATGGACCTCTCCTGAAACTAGCAACAATCACAAGTTCTTAACGCATCTCAAGAATGTCTTGACTGTGACATTCACTGACACAACGCTAGAAGTGCCCAGTGGCAGAAAGCAACACCAAGCTGGCCAAGAGCTAGACAACAGCAGGACAGCTATCAATTTGTCACTTACTCATGCCGATTCCAAACGTGTTGTTGGTCTGCGCAGCTGAACTAGATGACTATATGCACAGCCCTGAGATTGGGTGGGTTCGAAGTCATCGCCAAAAATCCCTGCCTAACCACCCGATCTTGACGGCATGGTACAACAGCGAGACCAAGGCATCCATTTCCAGGACGAATATGATCCAGGGTAGAGCGGCCTTCCATATTGCTTGCCAAGTGGTGCCCGATGCTTGAGTCGGCAGGTGCTGCATGTTGTGCTTTGCTGCTTCTGCTGCCTCATAGGCATAACCATCCAGCTTTTTACAAGCAGCGGCAATCAGAATCCCGGACTTTCCTTGCACCCAAGATCTTAGGCTCCGAATGTGCCGACTGCCGTTGCATGTGACATCTTCAAGCGCCAGGAATGTGCTGCTTGCAAGGAACCATACGACAGTGCAGTACATCGTGCAAGCGAAATAACCACTCAAGTCACCCCCCCAAGCAGTCTGCTGCGCTGCATCGCTCAGTGCCTCCAGGGCCACATTGAAGGACTTCCAGAAGATCACGGCTCCGGTAAACGACAAGCCCAGATAGGCAAGGCTGACTGAGGCGATTAAGAAAACTGGCCGCCCAGGTTCCGCAAAGCGGTTCATCAGCAAGCAGGCTGGCACTGCGAAAAGTGGACGGAAGACTCCAACGACACCACACGCAAGCCACCATTCCAAACTCCCACCAAGTATTTGATAAGTGATCACAAAGGGCCCCAAAATGGATGCAAACGACACTAGCTCTGTGACAAGAAGACACAGTGTTGCCAGGTCTGCCATGCAGCGTGTCCGACGTTCAGTCCACATCACGGTGAAGAACATCATGATGCCCATGAAGATGCCAGGAGGCAGGGCCAGGAAGAAAAAGACCAAGTTGAGTCCGATGTACGAGACATACACTGCCGTAAAGCCGCAGCTCATCAAAGTAGCCTCAGGATCTTTCAGCGCTGAATTCTGTCCGGAGAGGAGCATCATAGCATTTGAGCATGGTTCTGCTGCATGCTTGGGGGTGAAAGCTCGCTTCCCAGAAAAGTGGACATTGGCAGCGCAACCAGCAGAGTGAACTGGGAAAGGCAAACAAACGTGCTGAAGCACATGTAGGCAAGCTTGCGCATGGTCTCAACAGAGTAAGCCCATCTTCTACAGCACTGCATCAGAAGCCCTCGCAAAATTATCCAACCTGTCACTGCCAGAAGTTCCAGCAATGTCACGCAAAAAGCGGTCTCGTTCCACAGCCTCAGCTTCGCTTTCACTGCAGCCTCACGGGCCGCAGCCTCACCATCCTCGCTTGTGCTGAAACCACGAACCTGTCAAAGGGACCATCGCGGCACCAACTCGCGGAGAGGGCCAAAAGGATCAACCAGGAGCCTAAATACACTTTTGAATCGCTGATCGCTGCAATTGCTGCCACGAGTGTAGTCACCAAGATTACGATGCCCGCGAGCAGCATCACGTTGTTTGTGCCAGCACGACATCGGCACTGAAGCAGCTGCGCTATCCAGCTGCAGATTCGGCAAGACTTGATAATTCCATTGTTGGCCGCGAGATTTTCCACCGCCACCCCAGTCTCCACGTTAGCAAACTCGATATAATCCTTGCCTTTCACGAAACGGATAACTAGATTGTGGCAACTGCCCCTGGACATCTGGCACGGGATATACCGTGCCAAGTTGTGCGGAACCATCAAACCAAAACTCTGCAGCCTGCGGTTAATGCTGGATCTAAACAATGAAAGCACGTATGCGGCATGGGATTGCATAGCAGCTTGCGAGAGTGGCACGCTGGGACTCTTCAACAGAAAGCCTTGCACCTGCGGCGTATCACCGAAGGCAGCATAAATCAGCAAGCCTTCACCAGCCAACGTAGCCTCTACACTGAGCTTGCCACGTAGCTGTTGTAGCGAAGCTTCCAGAAGTGGCTGGCGACGACCGCTGCATTCAGCGCTTAAGTTTGAGTCGGCAATGGTCAGGTCCAGACTGGGGTGCTCTTGGGAAAATGAGCTTTGGAGATGCACGTTGCCGATGTGCAGACGGTCCTGCAGATGCGCATGTCGAAAAGTCACGTTCCGGACCAGGGCAGAATCGCTCAATTGATGGGCTTCTTCCTGAAATAATCCTTCCAGCAGCGAAACTGATAACAGAACTGCCCCATTGGAGGGTTGTGGCAAATCGTGCCTGCCTGGATTGGCGACACGGAAGCTGGAATCCTGTGACTGCATGCAAGCCATAACTGTCCCTGCAACAACTTGTGTGCCGGAGACCTGGAGAAGCTGAGGCTGCTTGAAATGCAGCCACACCCGGGTGCCATGGCTCAGGCTAACTTGCTGGATGACATGCGCGCGCCACCAGCTTCTGCTTGACCTGTCCAGGGTATCTTGGACAACGGGTGCAACATTGAAGTCGCGAACTTCTGGCAAGAAATCCAAGCAACTTCCATTCACGTCTTTCGGCTCTTCGGTCGAGGTCCAGCGCAACTGTTTCCAGCCCAACCCGTCTGATGTGCCCGACAGGGCAATTGAAGCGGTCAACTGGATCTGAACGTAGAATTTTGCATCTCCGTTGCAGCCACTTTCCTTGCGCACTTGCCGATAAAAAGTCTTCGTCTCACATTCGCGATCGATCTTTTCTCTTGTGCATGTGCCACACTTCCCAAGCCAAAGGCAAAACCATCTCCGACAGTCATAGTACTTGTGCTTGTTGCATTTGGTCATTGTATGTGGGCTTAATTTCGGGTGCCGGTAGGTGTGAATGGTCTTCGTCACCGAAATACTCATTGGCAGCTTGATATGAATCTGCCGTGTCGCTGCGTCCAAGGAAACTCTGGGGCCTGTGTCGCGCCACGAAATCGAGGGCGTGATCCCCCACACACGCGGCTTTTCAACTGCCTCGCTGAGGAATGGAAAATACAAAGATGGATCCTTGTTCAGATCCGCTTCGGTCTTGGCATATGATGCAGCTTGAAACCGTTCTTCATGTGAGCAGGGCAGGTGAAGAGTCTCAGCGTGTTTCAAGTACGCTGCACCCGTCTCGGAAAGAGTCCCTGGAATCTGCCCGCTGGGGGGCTGCAGAGGAGCAATCCCCTGGCCGGACACCACGGCTATCCAGCAAGCAAGGTGCAACATGGCAGCAGCAGCAGCAGCAAAGATTGCTGCTTTTCTGTGTAAGGCTCATGAGACTCAGACAGGCCCAACGTCCAGCATTAATTGCTTGCCTCAACTTCTATTGTCACTGCACGCATGCCAAGAGAAAGCACCTCTGATCCACATGCGGTCGACTGCATGTTCGCTGCACAGCAAAACTGGCTTGCCGACACGAACATGCTGCAGGGCAAACAAACCAATTCCTACACTACACGCTGAATCCCAAGCCCTGCCAACTCCTAAGTACCAACTGAAACCGAAGCAGAGGCACAGCTGCGCCCCCAGCCGCAGCAGCTCCGAGATGACTGCAGGAAGCAGGGGCTTCAGCCTCCTTAGTACGGAACTTGTAGGGGTTCAAGGGGCCTACAAGTTGTTTCAAGATCTTGCGAGGTCCTGTTTGCAGGAAGAAAATTGAGACCGATTGTCGGCAACAGTGTTGTTACTGCTGTCGGCATAATGGCCATAAAACCATCCTAGGTTTCACCATACTCATCGACATCTTCACCATTGCTGCGTCGCTGCTTTCAGCATCACCGTCCGCACCATGCCGGTTACGATAATCAGCATCCTCCCCACCGGGCATGCTGAGTCTATTGTGGTGTCCGAAAGAAAAGACTGTACTTGGCTGAAGGCTCCGCCTTCCTCACCACGACTGTGGCTCTTTTTGAAATCTTGCTGGACATGGATACACGCAACCCCGTTTGCCATGACGGTTGTGAACATCTCCATCGTCCTCTCGCGTGATTGTCAGTCTTCTCATGACAGGCTGCAGGCATTAATTAATTAGGGTGTCGGACCCCGTACCCTCAACCCTAAACCCTAAACCTTCGTGCCCAAACCGCAAACTCTCTAAGCCCTCAACGCACCATCTGCCAATGTAGCGGCCTAGTCTAGCAATGAATAGATTAGGGCGACTAGGGCTTTGGTGCTTCTTGGAGCACATCCATGACAATGGCAAAAAGGGACTTTTATGGCTCTAATATACTAATCCAGTCCGACTGTCCGACTTCTATTGTCTGTTGAAAAGCCCCAGCGGCGCGACGCCCACAGCGGCCACGTAGTGGCGCCAGCAGTCGATGCTCTCCTTTTTGCCCAAAACAGTCTAGCGGGGAATGGTTGCCTTAAACCCAGTAACCAACAGGATGGCTTGCGCAAGCAAAGGCACCGGATGCTGCGAGGACTGCGCCGTGGCCTTCTGCCTGGGCAGACGAGGGAGTGCAGGCAAGCCCCCGAGGCACGTAAACTTTAACAAGAAGCAGACAAAAAACTGCAACACTGAAGTCCAGAATGATCATACAACACTTGTAGGCGCATCTGTCGCGGTCATAACCATTGTTGGACCACAACCGCTATCATCATCAGCATCAGCATCACCATCACCATCGCCACCAGCATCATCATCATCATCGTCATCATTGTCATCACCATCATGTTAAGGGAAGTGAAGCTCCTTGTTAAACCCTGCTAGCCCTCTAAACCCTGGTGCAAGCTCAGTGAACCAAACCCTCGAAGAAGACCACACGCACTCTAAGCCCCAAATTAACCCCCAAAGCCCCAAAGCCTTAACCCTCGACGCCGAAACCCTGTCTATGGCCACCGAAGCCCTCAACCCAACTCCCTCCAAAGCTCGGAGGCCGAGGGGCAGGAGCTCGAAGACCTTGGGAGTGAAGCGCTGGAGGTGATCCCCCGGCAGCTCCTGGAAGCAAAAGTGGCGTTCAGGGGTTTAGGGCCTTTAGGGTTTGGGCTTAGGGTTTAGAGTGCCTTTCCGTCTTTTGGGGTTTTGGGCTTAGGGTTTAGGTTGCTTTTTGGAGTGCCTTTCCGTCGTTTAGGGTTTTGGGTTTGAGGCTGGTGTGGAAGCCAAAACCTGGAGAAGAACAGTACAGCGATACAGCAAACATGGGCGGGAAAGCAACAATGACCACAATGATAGTTGCATTTGACACCCTATAGCGAACCTTTTTCGGGCTTGGGGAGCGCTCATCTTAGGGTCAGTATTGTAGGGGCCTAACAGAATTAGAATGGGGTATTTGTCGTGTTCAGGCTTCTGTATTTCAAGCACAGACGGAATAACTTGGACCCTCATCGAAAAGCTCGAATCTTTATGGAACTCTTAGGAGCAACAGCCTCGACGCCAAAAGCTCGGCACTCCTGAACCCTTGCAAGCCAGGGCGCCAAGAGGAGCGAGACCATTCGGCAGAATCGCGCCATGTCCGGACGGGTCGCTTCCTGGATGCTTCAATGGCAGCAGGAGAAACGGCCCCGGGCATGCTCTTCCCGCCTCTTGAATGTCCCCACTGACGCGTGCAAAGGGGTCCGACAGCAGGTCGCAGTACTCCTCCCAGAGAACACTTCTGGCCGTGACAAGTGCAACATGAAGAGGAACCTCCCCAAATACAAAAGCAACCAGCAACCCTAAACCCTAAATCCCATGGCCCATAATGGTAGTAGTCTTTGTCATCTCTTCTCCCATCGTGCCATGACATCTCCAAGGCCTATACACCCCTAAACTTGAACCCCGAAGCCCCCCGCCAAACCCCCAAACCAAACACCTAGACTCAGACCCTGGATAGGAGGTTCAGGCTCTGGTCACATGACCATAAAAAAACGATCTACCAAAGCTTTTCCTTTGGTCTAAACTGACAGAAGCGCAGCTGGCTACCGGAACACCCCAAACTAAAGCCTGTGCCTGTACCTCGCACCCGAGTTCGGAGTCCCAGTTTAGACAACGATTCCTGACCGTGCACTGCTCAAACCACGTGTCTCACCTGCCATTTGGGGGAGCGCGGGTCGAGCAGGATGCCCAGGATGTCCAGGACATGCAGGAAGTGGCGCTCCTGGGCTCAGGAAGGAGGCTTCGGAGAGTTTTAAGGGCTTAACGGCTCAGGAGACAAGGATTAGTGTGCAGGGATTATGTGGCTTACAGTTATATAAAGTTGAGATTGCGGAGGCGCAACTCTTTAGAACCAGCAGACAGATGAACTAGTCGTCCTCAGCAACAGCAGTTACACCGCTCATAGCAAGCACAAAGCCAGCAAACCCGCCGACAAAAACAGCACACGCAACAGCAGCAGTGGCGCCGACCAATAGTAGTGTCAATCCCCATGCTGTGTTACGCCTGTGAACATCTGTCAGCAGTGCTAGGATTGTCCTGGCAACTGATTTGGCCATGCGGTAGCCGGTGTGGCTTGAAACCTCCTCAACCATAAAGCCCTAAACCCTGAACGGCCATGAGCCCTAACTGAACTCCCAAACCCAGACATTATCAGACCGTGCCCCCTGGGGTGGACTCCAGACCTCTGTAGCTGAGCATCCAGGATTTGCAGCACTTCTGGATGGGTCCCTTAGGGCCAGAGTCTCCGAGCATCTTCGGACAAAGCAGCATAATCATATGATGATGCCAACACGAGCCTAGGTCCTAAGCCTGTGACGCAAAGTCACTACGCCAACAGTGCAGGTAAAGACGAAACCAAAGTCTGAAACCCCCTACACATCATGAAAAGTGCTGAGACCCCTTATCCCTCGACTTTAGTACACGGCAGCCTCGGCGTCCTAAGCTAAAGCACCCTGCCTCCATCTCCGGCTATGTCGATCACCTTCGTCTCCTTCGCAGATGTTCTTGATGACGTCTATTTTTTCAAAGCCTTTAGGGCTTCGGGACGATGGAGGTTCAGGGCAATTTTTGCCCCCCCCCCCCCCCTCGTTACAGAGCCTGTCGTCTTCAAAGGGAGTTCTCGGCACCAAAATCCCTGCGACCCAAACCCCGGGACTTTTGGGAAACACCCAGTCGTAGCCGTCCTTCTCCCCTGCTTTCCGCTTTTTGGCACTCCGCTCCAGCGAGGGCTCTGGGCGTTTCCGGTCCTCCACAGACGACGAATGCCGAAGACTTTGGCAGGGTTCTGTTACAACTTTATAACTCATTCTGTTTTCTTCAATTCCAAGTCCAGAGAAACCCACAGCCCAAACCCGAAGGAAGGCCTAGACAATAAAAAGCCGATGCTCTGAATTGAGCCCGATCTCACGCGATGCCGTAGCAGTTCCGCTTCAGCCTGGGTTGACTTCGGTTCACGTTCATCCCGAAACCCTAAATGCCCTAAATTCCCAAACACCATGAAAACAAAACTCCAACTCCTAATTCCACAAAGCGCGCCTGGACTGCGCTTCCAGGGCCGAGCCGGGCCTGTAGAGCCTGCAAAGCCTGCACACAAAGAGCTTGAATGTCATGCGGGTGGTTGTCAAAATTTTGGTCCCTTTTTGGGTCCTTATTATGATACAGCACCAAATATTTAGGGTACCGAAAAAGGGACCATAATTTTGACAACCACCCCATGTCTTGGGCATGAGGGGGATAAGGGAATAGGCGGAATAGGGCGTAGGTCTGAGGATCTGGGATTTCGTTAGTGTCCACTGCACGGTGCCGGACCTTCCAGGTTTGTGCGTTGCTGAGGGTCTGCACATCGTGGTTAATCTCTTTGGAAAAGCATCTGATGCAACGCGAACTCAAAGTGGTGCGATGCGTAGCACCTTAAAGAGCTGAAGGCTTAGGGGCCAATCGGAATTTTGGGTTCGGAGGGCTGAGGCCTGTTGGGGGCTTGGAGGGCCTTTAGGCTCGTACTCAAACACATCACCAGAACACCATCAAGCTGTGGACCGATCCGAAGACAATATCGCACAAACAAAGGTGCGGGCATTGCCGAAAAAGCAATATCCCACTCAAACATGTTGCAACTAACCGCACTGATGGCTTGCCTAGTAAGTTAGAGGTTGCAAACCCAGATGAATCACAACGCTAGAATAGATACACGATCAACTGCAACGAACATGTCAGTCTATAGGTCACAAGCAAACTGCGCCGAATAGTCGGTGTGAAGAACAGAACAGGCAGAAGAACATAACACAATGACCGAGTGTGCCCTAACAGCACAAATCCAGAAACAGAGCAGCGAATGTTGATCATGAGCAGAACAGGCGCAACGATTAAAGAAGCGACGAGCACAAACGATGTGCGTGCTAGCAACACATATTCGACTCTGGCATAGCAGGACGTGAGGTGAGCATAACAGCATAGAACAGGCCAACACACAAAGAGAAGCTCAACCTTGAAGCCGCACAAGTGGGTCCTGCGAGATGTTTGTCACCGCGGCCAAAGTACGGCGAAGGCGTTCCTGTCGCTGGTCACTCAGCCTTGCGTCAAGACAGAAACGTCGGGATCAGAAACTCATAGCCCAAAGCAAAGCTCCCAAAAGCCGTCGCTCCGCTCCAAGGCCCAGCCTCGCTGAGTCCCAGAGGAGGAGGACCAAGGCCTTCCCCAGAAACGCGGCGCTCAAACTCTCCGCGCTCACCTCAGACTCGCTCGGCTGAGGCAGAGAAAGGCAGGGAGACTGCTGGATTTTATGGCGGCAGTTTTACTCTGGAGGATAAACGGCTGCAATCACCATCAAGTTTTGCATAGATTGAAGCATCCGTTGCAAAGAACAGTGCTGAATGCTTCAATGGCTCTAGGCCTCCTGGTGTGTAAGGGTGTCTGGAGGCTTTAAGCCTTTCTGAACCCAAACTTAACCGCAAAATGCTGAGCGCCAAACCCTAAACCCAAGCCGCAACCCGAACTCGGAACTCCCCGAACCCTTAAATGGCCCGTAGAAGTAGCCGGGCCAAGAGGCGGATCCTTTGTAGATGCCGCTGACGAGGAAGGACAAAGCGCCTTCGGCCCGGTTGGCCTTGGGCTTTTTTGGGGGTCCTTCTTAAAGGGATCAATAGGGGTTCGTTTAAAGGGGTCTATAGGGGTTCTTTAGGAGTTTAGGGTTCTGAGCCGGGTTTCAAGTTTCGGCTGGGGCTAAAGAACCTAATGTCGGAGACTTGCTGAATTGTAAAATCGGGTCTTGAGAAGGGCTATTATAGGGGGTAGTGGAGGGACCTGAATGGGTGCTGTTAATCGGTGGCTAGGGGACATTATACTAAAATTTCAATAACAATGATTCCAAATATCAAATGTAAAGACGGTGGTAACTCAGGGTATACATCACCGCCCACATGTCTGAAGTCATCCCGCGTGCTTCGTCTCTACAACTGCCTTCAAGTCTTGCAGCTCCTGCTGGAGGGCTGAAAGCTTTTCATCCTGTGATGACACTTTTTGCTGGATGGCCAAGAGAAGAGCAGTTTGCGCCTTCTGCCTTTCCAACATGGGGGGTGAAAGCCTCATTCATCCCGTCGAAGCTAAATGAGATTCCAGCCGCAGGCCAATCTGGAGACGTCTTCCAAGAAAGAGCCTTCCTCCATCATGTCAACCAGGCCCGGTCACAACTGGGGCAAGTTTGAGCTGGCGGCTAAGTGGCGGGCACAATCTTCGAAACCCGCGCGGCTCTTAGGGTTCACAACGAGAACACTAGTTGGTGCTCACCAAACCTAAGCGAAGCGAACTTACTTACAGCTGCGTCACGGGAAGCGAAGCGATCTCGAAGAGGACGAAGGGGAGATTCGGCGTGAAGACGGAGGGTAGGGATTCCTGCTGCTCCGGGGCGTCAGAGGCGTTTTAGGGGCTTTGAACTTTCTTGACATTGAAGCGGAAAGCTTTCTGTTTAAGGCCCTTTCTCCCTCGACCCCTACGAAATCTAAACCATATAGGGCCTGGAGACTGGCGTGTGATGCGCACCGAAATTAAGACTAACACGGTCCTCGTCCAAGATCTTGCACAGAGGCCGAAGGCTGTCGACATTCTCATGGAGAACCATGACCGGCAGAAGCTTTGGCAACAGAAGCCGCATCTTCGACTTCAAAGTACCTGAGGGAATTAACCGCCTTAAGCTGCAAGTAACCCGAGGGCGAAATCCAACATCTTCTTTCAGCACGGGTGCCGGTGAGGAGCAGCTGACAGAGGCTGGCGGCCCGAGCCTCGCAGCTTAGCACCGCCGTCTTTGACCACGCAACACCAGAGTTCTGGCTAAAGCGTCTCAGATCAACAAAAGCAATCCTCACTCTTGCCACAGTTTCAGCCAGGCGGCGCTCCGCGAGTAGCGTTCAAGCAGGTTGAGGTACAAGTTCCGGTCTACGGTCAAGAAGACATCGTCTGCGCCTTTATCTCGCGAAGGTGCAAGCCGCTTGACGCTACACCACACGAGCGACACACCGCGTACGGCTGTGTGGTCGGTATATGGGGTCACATCGTTGCTCACAGTTTGCCTTGGCACAGGCACACACACAAACAGGAAGGTAGGAATAGGAATGGGGAGGGGGGAGCGAGAGAGAGAGCGAGGGATTGATTAGTAGTTCGAGGGATAGCGAAATCCGGACAGGCAGAAAACAAATTGCAAGGAGCTCGCAAGCCTGAGGTGTCAGAGTGGGCAAGCGACGGCGAGATAAGGACACTTTCTCCAAAAGCACCCAAGACCCAAGCTTCACCAGGATCCCCTGAGGCCCAGACACGAAGAGGCCAGCATGCCTTGCTTTCGGAACGTGAGTCCCTTCTTTGGCGCTGTACGGTTTCGATTTCAAAAAACCCCACATTGGCCGTAGAGCCCTGAGAACTGAACAGTGTCCAACTCAGCTTCACAGGTTCTGAAAATTCTGTCAAGCTGCAAACGCTGAGGAGCCGTTGTAGGCTTGAGCTGGCGCTTGAACTTGCCTTGGCTGCTACGCTGAAACAAGACAGCTGCCATCTGCTCGCCAGAATCGCCACTGCACTCCCATGCTCTACTGGTTCAGGAACTAGGCTCGCTCTCCCGTGTAGGCCGATGTAGGAGTTGGGTAGGTTGGCATTGGCCAAGCTGCACCTCCAGCAGAGAAGGTGGCAAAGTTGCACCTCAGCATTCTAAGCTCACTTAAGATAAGGACAAGATGCAACATGTATGTCATTCCATGACGATTTGTTGCATGCTACGCCCAGTGAATACTCCAAGGAAGTACATACGACTAAGGGCTGCTTTGCTCGCACTCAACTGCAAGCCCACACCAACCGTGGCACGCTTCGTCAACCATCTTCGTCAACTGCTGGGAGTTCAAAGCCACGATCTGGAAGGGCAGGGCAGGCTCCGTGGTTGTCGGGTTCGGAATCAGAATCCTTACGGATGCTGTTCTTATTGGGGTGATTGAACTGTTGTTACGATGGGTTACCCCAGAAGCCCGCAAGTATTAGCCGGCTGCTGCCGGTGCAGCCATACCGAGATTAACTACGGATGCATGCCGCGCGTCTCATGGTGATCAAACGATGATGGCGATGGTAGCGCTAGTAAAGGGGATGATGGTGTGTGATGGTGGACGAACACCGCGATCCAAGCACCCTGAGATTGTGCCTGAAGAGGCTGCGGTGGAGCAGTGGCCTGAACGCAAAAGCTTCCAAGACCGCCACGGGTTCAGACACGTGCAAATGATAAGGATGCTTAGAAGGTGTAGGGTTCAGTGGTACAGCTGTACAAGGTTTAGGGTTCACTGAAGGCTTCCTGTGCTAAGGGCTTTGCGCCGCACATGTTTAAGCCCAAGGGGAACGGCTTAAGGTGAGAATGCTGGCTTTGATGGCTGGGGTGATTCGCGTGCGGCTCATTCCAGGGTGGGGCGTGTTTGCTTCGGGTTTCGGCTTTTAACCTGCTACCGTAAATCCACATAGCACGTGGGCTTCGAACATTGACTGCCGCGGCTGTACTACATGATTATATGTCTGTACGGGTTGACAGGAAGCATCCTACCAAGAATTGTAGCTATAGCCTATAGCTCTTGTTCTAGCCTTCCCAGGTGTGAGACTTATCAGAGAAGTCTGGCGTAGTGTGGCAGACTGAAGCTGACAGAATCGAATGCAGTGTAGAGGGCGCGGATTTGCACGGACCGTCGGTCACGAGGGCTAGAAAAGGACAGCATATTGTTATATGATAATATGATATGAGGGCATTGCGAAGCGCTTCAACTCTCAGCTCACCAAGGCTGGGTGCGGGGAGCAGCGCGAACCAGTTTGGGTAGTAACGGAAACCAGTCCCGGAGACAGTAACGGAAACCGACCCGCGTAGAAACAGGAACCGCAACCCGAGCGTAACAGAAATTACGGCCAGAAAGCAAGGAACCGAAACTACATTGGAGGTCTTGTCTGGGGGACCAATTTTCTGTCCCGTAGTTTGTAAGGTCATGGAAGCCTTATGCTCACGCAGTCATTATTCAGGGCATCTAGAGTTTAGGGTTGAATAACATTCAAGCTTTAGTAGCACAATAGAAGCCCACCATGAAACCGCGGGATATTTAAATCTGCAAAGTCGATTCCGCATGTTCAGTGCTGATAAGAAAACATAACTTTTGCGATTTCCCCCATGTAACCGCGCCTGACACACAACACACCCTGTCTGAAACTTGGCATTTCCAGTAATAAAGCTGTACTACAGCCAAGCACAATCCAGCCAGGACCCCAAACGATGCATTTCCAGTACTAAAGTTGTGGTACAACCAAGCAGAACCCAGCCAGGACCCTAGATCTGAAGTCCTGTGAGTGGGGGACCGGAAAACGGTCCTTAAGTTTGACAAAACGACATTCGGGACGATAAAGCAAGTCTTGGTGACCCCTGGCTCCTGTTACGAGGTTCCCGAGGCTGTTACGGGAACCGGGGGTTTCCGTTATGGAGTGGGCCTCCGTTCCTGCTAAAGCTTCCTGCTACGGACAGCCTGTTCCCGTTACGGCAATTACTCCTCAGCTCACACAGGCTGGGCTCCCTTTGCTGCACTGCAGGACGCAGGTCTCGCAGTCAGATCGACGTCTGAAAACCAATCACCTGCCGCGGCGGAGCCCAGGCGGATGCCAGCTTCTGTGCTGGCATCTTAGCTCTGGCTCTTCATTTGTGTCAGAGCAGGGACAAGGAGTGCTTTCAGCTCACCCACCTCGATTTTG
>BGNK01000242.1:74395-87382 GCA_003297005.1 Symbiodinium sp. clade A Y106 | reverse complement strand
TATAGTGTTATGGTAGTACAGTGGGCTTCTTCCGCAAAAGTCTGGGGTCCCCCAATGCAGTGAAACGGAGCTCTTGCCAGACATGTCACCTCGCCGCGACGGCGCTTCGCCAACGGTGTGGCAGACTGGCAGCGGGGCGAAGACACCAAAGGTCTACAGTACTACTCTACGCTATACTAAGCATCACACACTACAATTTACTGCGATGTACCTTAGTAAGCAAGCGTACACCGATAGAGCAAAGCTCTGATTCCCAAACAGAACAGAGCCCTGTGGGGTCCTGACAAAAATCCCCAAACTCCTCCCAGCTTCATTCAAAAGATCCTCTCGTCCCTAAACTTTTCACCGGGCCTCGCCGCTCAGGGCGGCCCGGAAGTCCGGGCATCGCAGCAGAGCCCCCAAGGGCTCCGGGGCCTCTGAGACTCCAGGCTTCGAGTTCCAGAGTTCCAGGGCGGTGGGTTTTCAAGGAGTTTTCGTGGTTTTCGTTTTCGGGCATCTTTTTTGGGGCGCTGTGGGTTTTCTGGCTTAAGGGTTTTGGGTGTGGCTTCCCCCAAGGGCGTCAGGGCTCTTTCGGGGCCTGTCGAGCTGTGTTTGAAAGACTATGTGGAGAGTGATCTCTTGCGGATGTTGAGAAGCTGAGGGTTCCAGTTGAGGCCAGAAAACAAGATGCTACACTATGATATTCCAACATCGGTTGCACCTGTGTCTACTCGAAGATCACGGACAACATTTGGCAATGTTTTACCGCACTGCACCGTACCATAGATCATGCTGCGGACACTATATTACCAAAATCGAGGCTTGTGGGATCTTGAGCTGGAAACTCTGCAACGTGTGGCAAGCAGGGGCAAGCAGGTCCATGCCTCCCAGCTCGCCGGTATCCTGCCCAAAGCGACTCGGACTGGGACAGCTCGTCTCGTTCTGAACCTGCTCTTCGGAAAGTTGAATCCTAAATTCAATACCTGACAAGATCAAGCTTGCTATTGCCTTCGAAGGTTTCCCGGTCCTCGGTGCATCCAGGTCCTGAGGGAAGAACGTCGCAAGATCCTGCAAAGAGCACGGCTCGGCCACCGAAGGCGTGACAGTAACTGAGCTATGATGTGGAGATTGTGCGTTTTGGCTTTTGACTTTTAGTTTGACTTGGGGTGTAGGCTTTATTGGTTTTCGTTTGGGTCCCAGCATCGCAGCCAGCCTTCGCCAAAGTGGAAAGGCCCAGTTTGGAGCAACCCAAGCAAAGGCAAAGAACGGCCGTGCTCAGGAGGGACGACACCTGGCGGCACAGGAGCCCCAAAGCTTTACCCCATTTCATGCCTTGAGCCTGCGAAACGCCCCTTAACACCAAGCCCACAAACCCAGAACACACTGCCAACAAAACTCTCTTCAGAGCACTCAAACAACTTAGAACCGTCCCTTCCAAGAGCTTCAACATCGCGCCTCCGCGCTTGGCCGCCCCAGTGACGGCTGGGAGTCACCCGGCTCCTGGCCACGTGCATTCGAAGGAATTTGAGGGGCTTCCGCTCGGGGTCGGGGCGGGGGAGTGGGGGGCGTCAGGCAAAATTTTAAAGTATTGTGGTTTGTTATAGGGTTTGGGGGTCTGAGCCAGTCGGATTCGAGCATCATCATTGTCGTTGCAGTCATCATCCTCACTATGTTAGAAAGTATTAACACGACGATTACTTCTCAGCACCGTCCTCACCATGGTCACCACCATCATCGTCATCATCGGGGTCATCGTCAGTGTCAACTGCAAAGTCATCGTTGTGGAGTTTAGGAGTTGGGGACTAGGGTCCAGGGTGCCCTCTTCCGTCCAGCAAGCCCAGCGCTGTGGCAGGGGCCGAAGAGACCAGCCGTGCCCCTGCAAGCATGTTGCTGGTTCTCGCAGCGCACGCTGCAAAAAACATGCTTACGGAGCCTTACCTATATGTATGTGCATAGACACCTACACATACACACACACACACTTCCTACACATGCATACACGCACATGCACAAACACACATACATGCACGTACATTCACCCGTACATACACATACATACTAGTGTACGCAGATACATACGTGCATGCATGCGCGCACACACACACATGCATGCATGCATGCATGCATGCATGCATGCATCCATACATACATATATTACGCGCATGCATCCATGCTTCTAGTCGGAATGCCGTGCTGCGTTACCTACTCCATGCATGCACGTTCACCTATGTCGCAGTTGCTTGTTCGTGCATGCCTGCCGGTTCACCTTTCGTTAGTAGGCTTTAAGTGTCTTTTTTATGTATGTGTACAGTACGATAGGAAACGAAAACAACTTATTATGAGGCACGCACGACAACAGATGGTACCGCAGGCCCACATGATAATTCAACCTGTGTGTCATGGTGTCACGTTACAATGTCATGAGATCTTCCGCGGCACATTGCGTAAGAGCAGGTGCAATTGGCCACGCAAGACGGGGAACGTTGGATGATCCAACGGCTGATTTATCACACGAGCTAAGCCTACTGAAACAAAGAAAAGCAACGGAAACACTGAATCCCCCTGACGGATGTCATGTACCTGGAAGGTGGCGTCTTATGCCTCTTGGACCCGAAACGTAGACTCTACACCTGATGCCGTGCCCTCTGGCAAGGATGCCTTGGGGGTGTCCTTTGAATCTGTGGTCGCCTGTGATCCCTGTCTGGGATCCACATGACACTTAATCCGTGCAGCCAAGCGTCGCAGCTTCACTATCAGACTCATGAAGTCCTGGCATGCAGTTTTTGAAAAAGAAACCGCAGAATGCTCGCCACTTTGCCCAGTGCCCCCCACTTCCAGAGATTGCTTTTAAGTAGAGTTTAGAGGTGCCGGGGTGTGCGGTTTAAGAATTTCAGGTTCCGACTGACTGCCTGCAAACCTAAAGTGGAAACGAAGCCAGTTTACCCGCATGCTGCGCCTGCGGCTGGCGCAGCCACCGCCCGCGTTTGGCTGCAGGACGACGCAGGGACTGGAAATCCGGCAGCGACAGGTCCGCCGACAGCCTCCAGAGACGAGACACATCGAGAGAGGCTTGTCGTATTGGGCTGGAGTCTGGCTTGGAAATCCGTTGTGCAAGCATTACTGGCTGTTTCACGACTAGCCTTGGGCCTAAAGAATCGTCATAAGAAGGATCGCCCCCAATTTTGCTGTACTTGAATCTCCGGGCATTGCTAAGGCCCCTGCAGCTCCGCTCCGCAGCGTGGGCAGCTCGGGCTGCCTGAATGCCGGGCTTGGTCTAAGCCCCTGGGCGACCCCCTGGTTCCTGTACCCGACTTCTACGGAAGGAGCCCTCGTCGCTTGGCTTCCGAGCCTCGGAGGCTCTCTGCGGATTCCGTCGTGTTGCAGAAGGCGCAGAGGAGAAGAACTTCTCTCGGAGCCTCTCATCTTCAAGAAAGATGAAAACGAACTTGCGGGTCTAGGGTGTGCGCAGGGCGTGGGATTTCTATGAACAGGCACGAAATATCCCCATGTGTGAGATGATTACCGCAAAACAAGTCTTCTAGCTACAAGGCTGTTCCAGATGCGACTGAAAGGTACATAGAAGCGTTGCTGTCGTCTATGCTTTTATGGACGTCCGGTTCCTCTGCCACTGGCCGTGCCCGAGTGCGACCGAAGACAGGTCGGCGGCGAAGAGGATTGGGCGCCGATTCCAAGGGTGTTGGCAGCGCTGCCAGAGACCTTGCCAAGGATTGTCTCAGCTTGTGTAGTTCTGCAAAGGTGCCTCCTTGCGAAGTGTTTTACTTTCCCAGTTCTGGTCTTGCAAGCCAGGTGGATCTATGAATCAAGAGGGGAGGTATGGCAAAAACCTTATCACCTTCGTCATCATCATCACTGTCAACATCATCATCATCATCATCAGCCCCATGACCATGACCTGCATCATGGTCATCCTCGTCAATCATCGCCAATGTCGTGATGTCTTCGTCATGGTGTGCAGCATCATCCTCACCCTCTACAACAACATCAAAGTATCGTCTCAGATCAAACTCGCCGCTCCACACACGATCGCAGCAACAACGAATCGAATCGAAGAGCTCGGTTAGTCCACGGATGTCCACGGCTTGATATACCGTTGAAGCATACGGAGGTCTAGTTTGGGCCTTCGGGAATCAAGCTTTCGGAGGTTTTGAGTTCAGGGATGGTCTGGTGGAGATCTTGGACCAGTGCGACCGGGCAGCTTCACCCTTGTGCTGACTTGGAACACCTGGGAGCCGAAGGCGCACTGCATGAAAACCATGGGCAAAGTGCGTTCACGTTGCTGAGCTGCTGATGTGTATTCAGCATGCATGCATCCATCCACGTGTGCGCACATGCATCTGTGCATGCTCGCTTGCTTGGCCGGGATGGTCAGAATTTTGCAGCTGTGTATCGGCATGCTGTCACATTCGCAGACATAGACACTTCGCTGATGCTTGCTTTCTGTTCTCATTCTTTTTGAGGGCCAACGCCTGCACCCAAATCCTAAACTCCAACATCCGAAGCCCTGATCCCTTGAACCGTAATAGAGGGGTCGGCACAACTAGTAGCCACAATGCTCCCTGAAAGTCCCTATACACATGACAAAGAATCCATGCACCCAAAATCCATCCACTCCAAAGTAGATTTATTTCCCGAAACTCAAGCCCCGAAGCTCCTGCAAACCCACCTGAACCCCATGACACCCTGCCTTGAAACACCCCCCACACATTCAAACAAAAGCTGCCCTAAACGCCCAGGGCGCCGGATCCAGCATAGGCATCTCCTGGTGGTAGAAAGAACCGAAGTTTTGCTCTCTATGTGTGTGCCTTTGCTGTTGCAATAGTTTGCAGGAGGTTGTGGAGTCTAAAGGCTGTGCAGTTTAGGGTTCGGGGAGGGAGTGTCTCGGGGTTCTTGTAACTTGCGTCGTGTTGGGGTCGGGGTTGACACAAACCTGACCCCCAAAACCGAACCTCTTAACCCCAGAAACGTGCCTCCTCACCGCCCTCGTCGCCCCCGAGCACCGCAAAAGCGATCAGGGCGCTGAGAGCAGAGGCAAGGGACGCCTCGGTATAGAATCATCGAAAGCTTGAGGTTTCCGGTGTCGTAGGGTAGAGTTACTGGGGCTTGCAATTTCGATTTTAGTGTTGCGGGTGTGGCTCCATCCCTTCTCCTCTCACCCACAACCCAACCTCCTTCCCTCATGTCTGAAAAGAGCCCGCGAGGACCCCACTTCACCAAAAAGCCGGGGAATTTTATCTCGGGATTAGTTCCGCAGTTCCGAGCCTCCCGTGACACTTGAGGTACGAGCTTGGGGTCAGTAGATTGCTAGCATTGCTGCAGTGTTGTTGCATTTCTTAGCGTAATTCGCAATGGATTCGGGTCACTGGCAGTTCTACAAAACTCTGCATGTGGTTCCCAAGATTCCCGCAGATAACTCTTGAAAGTCCGCTCAGTTCCGTGGAGCCTCTTCGACTTCTCGCCAGGGCACCCACTGCGTGGATGCCGAAGATGCGGCCTCGTCGGCCATGGCTCGGACGAGCCGACTTCGCTGAAAGCGTTTCGCCTGGGACGGGTCTCCGCCATAGCAACATCGTGATTCATCTCAGATTCGATACTGCCATAACGCGAGACTACCCAACAAGATCAGAGCAAACTTTGCACCACGACGTGCGGCCTCTTCCGGCTGGCGATCCAGACCTTCAAGCATTTTCTAGCGTCGAAGGGGCTTGGAAATCGTAGGCAACATGCCTCGCTTAGCTCTTCAGACTGCTGAATCTCGAGGTGTTTTTGTAGATTTCTGGCAAGCTTGCCGCGTCATGCGGCGAGTAGAATGAGTGGAGTCTTCGGGCGACTAATCCAGAATCTAGAACACTCGTCACTCGTCATGACCTGTCCCCTGTACTGGTCAGTCAACGATAGAGCATCGTCCATTGGGGCTTTCGAGGTGTTCGTGGTTTAGGATACATTCACCTCCAATCACGTACAAACCCAAAAGCCGAAGAAGACGACACATGAAACATCGGAGCAACCCAAGACTTGAAACCCAAAGGTCCGAAATTGAAACCCAAGACCCTCAAAGGCGCCTGAACCCTTAAGCCCCAAACCCTCCAACAACCCCCCACCCCCAAACCCTAAACCCTAAACCCTGAACAATCCCCTAAACCCTAAACCCTAAACAACCCCCTAAACACCCTACACCCTACACCCCAAACCCATCAAAAGCTACAAAAAGCAGCACAAGGACCGAGGCCCAGGCTCCGGCGCAGCGATCGGGCGAGGCTGAGCCACAAAGCCGCTCGCTGCGGCGGCGTAAGGGGCCCTCCGGAGGTCTCGTGGCTTCAATAAGGGGCTTTAATACGGCTTTTTTTAGGGGCTGTAAAGGGTTTTAAGGGGCTTTGAGGGGTTTTAAGGGATTTAGGGTAATCGGGACTTTTTCGGCCAAGGCTTAAAGGGATGTCTTGTTGATTCTAGGTTGAAAGATTTGGCTGATGGGCAAAACCCCAAGTCGCCTATACTACAGGCTAAACTAAAGGAATTCGGGAATTCGGGTATACTCCTTCTATGGATCAGCAGGATTGAGGTTCGGGATCTGCGGAGTGACTGTCGGGGTTTCGAGAATAAAGGTGCTTCTAACAAACGCAGCAGATACTCGACTCCATCAAAACGCAAGGTGAAAGGAACTCGTTGTAGAGAACCCGAAGTTGGTATAGGCTTTTGGGGCTTCAGGCGGGGTGCGCTTGGAGTAGGCTGCTTTCGGGATTCACCTAAGCCAGCTGCGTTGCTTGGCTCGGATCGACGGCGTCGGCTTTACGCTACTTCGGGCTTAAGTTTCTACAGGCTGCACACGACTCCAGACACTCCAATATCCAAGCTGCCGTCTCTACTTTCTGTAAGAAGGAGCCTGATGACAGCAGCAGCTCCTGCAGCAGTTCCACCTGGACGCAAGTTTCACAAAAAAGGTGCAAAAGTCATAATGAGCCGAAACCCGAAACCCGTGCCGTGGCAAAGCCAGACTTGAGGCTTGGACTGCTGAGAGCCTGCTCGCAACAAAAACTGCACGCCGGTACTGGCAGTACTTAAATTCCTAATCACATATATGCATCCGGTCCTGGATTTTGGATTGTCCGTATCTTCGTGGCCGCGTCAAACCGAAGGCTCCTTGCCTCGCCGAAGGTCTCCAGCGCCCGGAGCAGCAGACGCCAGCGCCAGGAGTCGGCGCCTGTGAGAGCTCAGATTCGGCTCAGATGATCACCGCGTTGAGCACTGGCTCGCCACCCATTCCCGTTCAATGCGACTGCTGTTTCCATCTTCGTCGCCACCACCCCCGCAGCCACCACAACCACAACCGACAACCGCAACCCGCGACCGACGACCGACGGCGACGAGGAGGAGGAGGAGGACATCATCACCGTCAACAAATGTGTAACAACCTTTGTTCTCGAGATACTCACAACTTCCATAACGTTTGGAGTTCGCCATGCATGCTAGGGATGTACCACAAGGTGAGTCGCATCGGCAGCATGTATCTTCCATGGACGGGCACAGCCTGTCACACGTCAATAACATACATGCCGAAGGCGATCCTCGCCAAAAAAAAGGCCGCAACTCGACTTCGTCGTTCTGTGGCACAAATACTGCCCTCGAATCTCGGAGCATCTACGCTCTGGCCGACCTCTTCGGAACGACGCGCGCATGGCGATTGGTGTTCCTCTCTGGCACCTTCGAGTTTAGACTGAGTCCGTCGATGGCTTCCGACATGGTCAGCTGACCCAGACGGTACGGAGACTCCCGACCCGTCGCTTGTGCCAAATACCTCCGTTCAACAAAAGATCGTGTTGGTCCTTTGGGGTTTAAGAACGAAAGAGACCCTAAGGCAACAGGGCATCAGGATACTGGTGGGCGACCCAGATGCTGCCACTTTCGCACCTCCAAGAGACTATCTTGGCGGTCGGAGAGCTCCAGGAGAAGGGATGCACACTTGAAGTGGACGACCCGCTCGCCTAAGAGCTCTCCCACATTCCCCTGCATGCGGGAAGCCTTCTGTATGTTGCCGAGATCCATCTGACACTTGCATCTAATGAGGGAAAGCTTGAATGACATCTCGGCTGAATCGGGGTGCGGGGAAATCACGTTGCAGTTTTGCAGGGAGTCTTCCTTCCCGATACAAAAGAATGTGGGTGCCTCATCGAAGTGCCTGGCGGAGACCGCATCTCGCCGAAGCCGTACATCTTCCACCAGCAGCACATCGAGAAGGGGAGCACAGGCTTCTTGGCAGTTCCTGCAGCGCACCCAGCCGCTGCCTGAAAAGCCTTGCGGCTTTGTGGCGAAGACGTTGTCCAAGCGCATCTTCAGGGGCCGACCTCTCAGCGGTGGCACATCCGCCTTGAGCAGCCGCTCTGCCTCCTCGAGATTCTCCAGCATCACCCATCCGTGGCAGTTGGAGCGTCCGTCCGGACGCCGCGCAATCGTCACCTTGTAGGTTGTTGCGGTCCTGCAAGCCTTCTCTTAGGTGCCAGTAGAGTTCAGGCTCTTCCACTTTCACATCCAAGTTGGAAAGGTGGACCCACACTTCTTGGTTTACGGCCGTCTGCTGTCCCGCTCGCCGCTTGCATGTGATACTGAGGCCATCACTTACACTGTCGTTGGAGCGGAGAAACTTGCGGATAACTTCCTGTTCCGAGCCATCCTCAAAAATCATGCGCAAGCCACCTCGGAGCAACAGAAAGACCAACGCATCTCTATCAGTAGCCATAACCCTTGTTCAGTATTGATGATCAGGATAACCATGACGGAAATACTTACTCCTCACCATCATCATAACGACGGTTCTGGTGAGACGAACTGACGAATCCGTGAGCTGAGCTGAAAGCCAAGCTGCGAACCAACGGCCAGACGCGGACACGGCACTTCTTGGGCAATCGATTCTGTGTCTCCATTTCCTCAGCGTACTTCACGATGGCTGTCAAGTGCCGATTGTTGAGGGAACGGTACGAGCCGTGGAAATACACGACATTCAACAGCATGGAAGGATCGTCCAAAGCAGTCTCTCCGCGAAGCAGCTGCCTTGTCAGAGATTCAATGCGCTGGCCAGCATGGGGGCCGTGCAGAAACCTCTTGCTGTGGCTTGCTTGCGTGAATCGCAACCGTGCTATGGGCATCTCGACAGACTCCGTTGGCGCCTCAAGTCGTTGCTTCAGCGCGCTTCTGAGGTGTTGGTGACACAGGTTGCTCCTGTCGTCCCATTTTTCCCGTGCCTGCTCCAAGAGAAGCAGGATCTTCGAGCCTTGCGTCCGCTCATCCCGACGGCACTCCTCGCAACGTAGCACTGCATCCGCTTCCTGCAGTGCCCGGCGAGATTGCTGGCCCAAGCCGTGCAGATCCAGGCTCTCAGACAGAGTCCGCAAGCAGTCTGCAAAGCGATTCAATGCGTGCTCGCATTGCTTGGCCAGTAGCTTGAACTCTGCCTCTGGACTGCGAGTGAAGCCTCCCACGAAAGGGGCGCCGTAGCCTGAACCTCTCCCATCCCTTGGACGGCATGGCAGTTCCAAATCGTATGCCTGTGGCTTGCATCACGGACATAAACCTTGAACGTGACATCCGCGTTGGCTGGAATTGTGGTAATGTGCAGTTGCTCCAGCTGCTGTCGGCTCAAGTACACATCACGGCCAAAGTTCTGGTAGGTCTCTGAGCACTCGATGAAGCCATAGCCGTTACCCGGCTGGTATGACTTGATCCGGCCTCTGAAGCACTTGGCCTCCTCTTCGTCAATCTTGCCGACAGAAGCCATGGACATGTGCTCTAACCTGTGCCTAACCTAACTTTCCTGCAAAGGCTCTCCGAAGCAGTTGAAAGGTTCGTGAAGCCTTCAGAACCCGAAACCAGAGGTGCATTTCATGCGGCCTGTACTTTTCGAGAGCAGCTCTTTCAGGAACAGAGCCTTCTCCGAGTCCTGGCAGAAGGACTTCCCACTGCAAAATTCCGGGGAGCCTAGGGGCATAAGTCATAAGTACGAGAATTCTGCTTTGAAGTTCCAGTGGTTCGGTCATCGTTTCCAGACCGGATACTGTCGTGTTCTGTTTCTGTACTGAACAAAACTGCCAGGAAGATCACGACACCCTTTGACATCTATTGGTTTTTTTTTGTGATGTTGCTGGTGGGGATCTTGCCCTGTTCCACCTTCCCCGCCTGGAATTCGCTAGCCCTGGCCATCAGGTGCACCTGCAGAGCACAGAGAGCTTGAATGGGAGATCTGCGCACTTCTTCGCTTACCGCATGGTCATGAAGGTGATGACGAGGAGGAGGCAGGGAGGAGCAGGCGGAGGCGGAGGAGGAGGAGGAGGAGGAGGAGGCAACGATGCCGAAGATGATGATGATGATGGTGAACATGGTCATCATCGTCGTCACCACCACCGCCACGGCTATCATCATCATCAGCATCATCATCATCATCGTCCTGATGCTGGTACCCAGTTTCAATAGATGTTGTTAACTATGAACGTTGCAATGTTAACATGTACTTCTGAGGTAATAGCAATGTCTGTACCAGTGTAACATGATACATGCGGTCTGTGTCCAAGGAAAACTAACATGGTGTCCGACCTTGCGCAAACACGTAGTACTATGCAAGTTTGCGGGACTCGTGTGTTTGTCTCTACAACTGTATCTATCTGCATATGTCAAACGATTACGTACTTCTTCATCTTGTATGGATGTATGTGGGTGTAGGTCTGTGTGTGCGCGCGCACATATACATATCCATGTGTATATATACATATATATATATGTATATACACACACACAAAAAAAAGCACGGACCTGGCTTGGGAATACTGCTTCATCTGGCAACCGACCGGGGTCTTCAGACTGCTTCTGGCCTCTGCAAACGGCGAGGACACACTCGGCGGAGCCTGCAAGGCATGGCCCAGGGTTTGCAGTTTAGAGTTGAGGATTTAGGGTGACAACTCAAAGGGACACGTCTTCAAAAGAAAGCAGAGACCTCGTCAGACATTTCTTCCTGAGGCCCGTGCATGAAACCCGCCCTCAAGCCTGAAAATGAAACCGTGGCATGACGGAATTCAAGCTTTCTTGGCGACGCTTCTCCGAAGCCCTGAAGTGTCTGGCCATCCCCTCTGCAGTTTTGAGCCCTTCATGTAGACCCAGATCGCTCAGCAATGTGATCCCTTGCAGAAGAGCGGCCTTGGAAGCGCCGGGCACCAAGGCGGCCCATTTATCTGTTGAGGGGACCTGAGACATGGGAAAAGGGTTCAGACTAAACTTGGAGTTTAGGGCCAGCGCTTAGAGTTTAGGGTGGTGGCAACAGCAACAGATCCAATACTGCTCCGTCTTGTCCTGTTGTTGTGACACTAGCGGGGTGGTGTTAATCCCGGCATCGCAACCCTTCTATGTTTGTAATTGTTACTCAGTATTATTACTCCTATGACGACGACTGCTATCTTATTGTGGTTACCATGGTTTTCAATACAAACTGTACTGATGCATTTGTTGCAGTTCTTGCTATTCTTGCACCCACCCTGCCACTCAACGCTAAGGTACCGCTCAGTGCACCTACCTTTCAGCAACTTACGCTAGCTCGGGGCCCAACGACTCCTCAGAGGCCTGAATTGTATTGACGAAACCCAACCTGGCACGAAACCTCGAGAAATATCGAGTTTTGCTACCACGAAGACCCGTGAGTACCCTGCAAATGCTCTTAAACAGCGGATGTATGTGTGTATACATTTACGCACATACAGGTACACATGCCCATACTACACAGACACAGACACATACACACACATGCATGTACATACACAGATGTACATGCTCGAATGTTTATAAGTATATGTGCGGGCATATATTTGCACATACATATACATAAATATAAATATATATATATATGCACATGTATAACCTGCGTATATATATATATGTATATATATGTATATATGTATACATATACAAATATACAAACACACATATATACATGCATACATATTTACATATGTACATAACTACATATGTACATATATACATATAAACATATAAACATACTATACATATATACATATATGCATCTAAACATATATTTCTGGAGTGTATGTCGGCGTGGAGGCCTGCTTTTCTCGAGCAAAGAAGCATTTTCTTAAGGTTTTTTGATCGACTTTTATGTGTTTCTCGTGTCGCTACGAAATGTGTACATGCGGTACGTTGTGTGGAGACTAATTACTTATGCTACTTGTCATAGTGTACGACGGCACTGCTATGGCTACGATCGCAGTGATGAAACAAGTATTTGCCATTCTATTACANGTAAATGTTGTTTAAGCTACATATTCCTGTCAGGTTTTGGATGTATCTTTATCATGTCGTATCGGGGTGTCCAATCACCTCCTATCGAGGCTTTGGGTTTGGAGCTCCTTTTTCCGATTGTAGTTTTCTGTTGACGCCATACCTTGTTGTATGGTACCTCGATCATATCCTTTCGGGTTTAGGTCTGTAACTTATCCGAGTCAATACTGTCGGGCTCTGGGACCAAAGTTTTTTACTTGNTTTCGGGTTTAGGTCTGTAACTTATCCGAGTCAATACTGTCGGGCTCTGGGACCAAAGTTTTTTACTTGCAGTTTTTTGCCCTATAAAACAATATCTATATACATATATATATATATATTTTCACATGTTCGTTTCTTTTTTTGGGTGGTGGGAGATTGGGGTTGTAGATGGATCGCCATTCATCGCTACTACGGCCGGGGAAAAGGCACCCTGCAAGCTTGNTTGTGAGTTTAAGATCCAATGTTTCTTATTTGTTGTGTTGTCGTTGGTTGTTGGGTTGTGTTTCTTTGGGCAGGTGGTTATGGTTGAATACTTACCATCCTTCATCTGCTTGGAAGGCACTGGGTTTGTCAACCATCTTTCTCTGCTCTGGTTTAGGGCCATCATGATCCCAGCAGCACCGTACACGGATTCAGGTTTACTAAGCATCATATATCCAGCAGCTTTGTGCGGTTATAGGA
>BGNK01000242.1:35345-73971 GCA_003297005.1 Symbiodinium sp. clade A Y106 | reverse complement strand
TGTCGCTGCAGATCATCCATCCCTCAGAGTTTGGGACACCTATCATTTCCCCTTCTGAGAATGGGATTAGATTCGACGGAATATAGTTCTGGCGAATGCGTCTGTCACCCACCATCTACATAGTGGGTTCTGTTCCCAAACATTTCAACCCCATGGCCTGAATAAACATGTATGTGTCTTCACATATCTATTTGATGGCCGTTATGTCAATATACCAGTGCGCGAATATGATAATAGAAGTCCCCTGGTGTAGTTTTTTTGGGAGGGGGGAGAGTCATCTCTCAAAGTCTGGGACACCCATCACTTCCTCGTCATGGATGGCATCATGTTCTATCTGANGCATGCTACCCACCAGTAGGTAATCATATGCACATGTCTGGGTGCCTGTCATCAATTTGATGAATTATAGGCTCTGATGATCTCTTTCACACAAAGATACAAAGAAACGAATATTCCGGCCGAAACGCAGAAACCCTGGAAGATGTGAAGAGATGTGAAGAGGGTCCTTCCCCAAACCCCAAACCTTTCAACCCCATGGCCCCAATGAACTTGTATGTTTCTGTTTGTATATATCGGGTNGCATGTCAGTATATCTGTGGGCGGATGAATCATATCCTATGTTTTCTGCGCAATAATACATGTACTTCCAAGCTAGCATCCATCAATTTTGTAAATATTCCAGATTTTGTGCCGATGAGTGCATCTGAACATGCAAACCTGAAGTTCATGCGAAGATATAACATAAGCAGGCATACACATGTCACCCATGTATGTACGTATGTATGTATGTATGCATCTATGTATGGCTGTATGTATGTNGTATATGTATACGTATGTGTGTATATATTATGCTAATGTGCATGTATTATGTATGCCTACATGTATACGAATATCTATAGAGAGAGACACTGTAATTCCGTGAGATATGCAACACCGTGGTAAATACATATATATATATATACATAACTTGTTTATGTACATGAAGACACAGGTATTGCGGTGCGGTATGTACACGTGCATGAATATTTTGACACATGCACATACGCATGACTGCATAGNAAAAAAAATATTTAATTTATGTTATATAATTCTATTTTTTTTTTTGCCCCGCTGCTCCTTCTCCTCTAACCTAGCAGGATAATCGCCTACGTCTAGTTTCCTACTTGTACAATGCAACTGTATGCTAAAGTCTATCTCTCTGTATCGAGGATATCAAGCAGGAAGACAGAAATAACTAGAATGTGAGCTTTTTACGAACCACACAAAACCGGGCCTCCAGGGTGACGCTTTCTGTATTTTTATATGTATAAATAGAAAAAGTATATAGATATAACTTGGGCAGTAAGCGAACTTGAATGCAAGCCACAGCCTGAGCAGAAATCATTTCGGAGGCCTGCTGGTCTTCACGCTGCAGGGCCGTGTCAGCGCAACGTGCCTCGGGCTCTCCTCGAAAGTTTGCAGGTGCTTCATGTATACCGAATGGCGGCGGTTTTCTGTGAACCAGATGCGGCACAGATCATACGGACAATTATACCTGATGGCGACACTGGCCAGTGTCACTCTTCCGATCTTGATATTGACATGGAGTTGGCCACATTGGATTCACAACCACCCCAACCCGGACTAAGAAGTACTTCCACGTGGGACCACGTTTTGCCCTGAACCCGAAGCCCAGGACTACGCAGATAGCCAGCCTGTGCTACAAGCTGGCGACCACTGCCTTGTCGCTGGTGCTATTCCCCGAGGCATGGTAGGACATGCTAGGATGCCGCGGGTCCCAATCGTCTGGGCATAGCAGACGCATATGCAGAGGTTTAGATCAGGCGTTCCACGGGCCGAGCTTGAGTAGACCAGGACCCGTCCGAGTGTTCAAGAAGCCGTGAACCTTGCTGGCTGTAGCCTTTTGAGGCTTAGGGGCTTGCCACTTCGAAGCCTTACAGCCGAATCAGTTGAGCATTTGAAAGCCCGACGACCATTGAGCTTTTGGGATTTTGTATGAAGAGATATGAAGAGCAAATATTGGGGTTCCCTTTAAATATGGAGAGCCAGCCATTCCGGTAGCCTGAAGGCGCAGCGAGATCTCGGCCTGTTGGCCCTGATGGGCTACGGCCTCTCTACGGTCAGCGTCGCGCTCTACGCGTGTCTGGGCGGTCGGAAAGCGTACACAGCGTGGTTGAGGGTTTAACACACACACATATATATATATGTGTATATATATATATATATATGTATGTGTATATATATATATATATATATATGTATATACATTTATGTATGTACATGTGTTTATATGTTTTTCTCGTGCTTGTGTGCTCTCTGGACAACTTGCTCACCACACAACGCCGCCTCGTAGGCGCTGCAAAAATCTAGAGCTCCCGGTGTGTGGCGAACTTTGCAGTTTGGGCTTCCTCGAACCCACCGCTATATCGAACTTATGACCCTAAACTCCTACACTGTCCTACACGCTAGACTCCTAGACGCGCCCCGACGCACCAACCCTCCAGGTGACAAAATCTACCAACCCCTGAACCCTAAGCGCTGACGTCCTTAACCTTAGAACCCACCTACGGAAGAGCTTCAAACCAACGACATATCCACCACACTCCTATCCTACTTCTAAGGTTCTGGCCGAAATCGGATCCTGTGGTGAAGAAGGCTGAGAAGCCGTAGCAGATCAAGTTTGCTGAGTACTTATCCGGTTGAGGTTGTTCCTGTGTACCTGCACCCCGAACCCCAAGCCCTGCACCCTGACCCTTGAAACCTAGAGCCGGCAGATCCGAAACCAGTGAACCCTCAGTCCTGCAACCCTGAACCCTTTTACCCAAGATATCCAACTCCCCAGAGCTCTACAAAACCTTCCGCAACCAATGAGATGCCTTATCAATAAGTTCAGAAGGTCTCCCAACCCTACAGGGTCACTCTCTCTCTCGCGCCATAGGTCGCAGGGTAAATCGGGAGCTGGTCCGCTCAGTGTGGCCGTTTCGATTTCACCCTGCTGCGTTGCTTTTCTCTCCAAAGCAAAAGAAGGGGAGGTTTCTGGTCTTCGAGTCTCGGGCTGGCAGTTCTTCAGGCGGCGGGGTACTCGTGTTGGCTCGTCGATTTAGGGCAATCGTGTCGGTACGCTGTTGTACACGGTGACGTTGGCGTAATGTCGGGCTGCACACAAGTGAACTGAACCTATCCGATCCGGTTGCAAGGAGCCTGAACGCAACGCAAAGTTGGAGCACGTGTAAACATTGCAGAAGATCTAAACAGACCCGTATGCACCCTGGAAAGCCCGAAGCAACCCTAGGCTCCCCGGACCTTTAAAAGCCGAGATTCCCTCGACACTTGTAAGCACCCGGAATAGCGACGTCACGCGAATCCTTGTAGCGTAACACGCTGTGGAAGTAACATAAGCCCCGGATGCCATAGAATGCTGAGAGTTGGGTGAGGTTGGCGTACATAGGGCTTTGAGGCTTCATGGGGTTTTGAGATTTGTGGGGCTTATATACTACTGCTACAGCTCGTAACTTATTACACAATAGGAGTCTGGAGTATTGCTGTTCTGTACTGCTTTGTAAAAAGTTGCATCCCCGGAGTTTAGCTATTTCTACCCTATCTCTCAAATCCCAAACCATCCCAAACCATTTAGAACTTGATGCGTGCATTTGGCGCGCTTATCTCGGCAGATTTTCGCGGAAGGCAAAGGCATAGGCCTAGGGTGATGCAGAACAGAATACACGAGCGACGAAACTGCTAAACAAAAGAAAAGCCGAAGGGTGTGAGCAATGCCTTTAACTGCTTCAGGTGTAAAAATATTTTAGCTGAAGTCATGACGTATGTAGCCGCAAAGCTTTGTCGTAGTTTCATAATCCAAAATCAGAAGCACTTTCACTTCGAGCGATCGAGCTTTAGATGTATTGGGTTCCGGCCCATGATCATCGGCACCCTTCAATGGACATAATTTTTCGTAGTCTCTTGAAAATGTAAGATTCAGCCACGCGCTTCCCCAAACAGAAAGTGCCGCATCGAATACATAGTTCAACGCGAGCCAAAGTAACTATCCCAGTGAAGGGTTCGATCCTCGGCCTGCTTGGATGCGCATGAACCGGTATTCGAACTATGGCTTCGGCGGGAAGCACGCCAAGATTTCGAAGACTTCCTCCCTCGAACAATAAGGTCAATCTACCTGGACCCCAAAAGTACGCAGAATAATGGCCTTGTATAGGTTTTGGGCCATTATTTTACCTACTTTTGGGGGTCTAGGTAACGAATCAAGCATGACTGCCCAAGGCCTCAGGGCTACCCTCGGTCACTTGCCGCCTTGAGCTTGGCGCTCAGAAGAACACCGAGGCTTGCTTCCGAGCCAGATGAGGCGTAGCGCAGCTTCAGGATGGGAGTCTAGATCAACAAACAACTGCAGGATCCGCCCAAAATGGACCCTTGCTTTTGAGAAACCTTCGCATTGGGCTGGCTTGAGGCGAGGCTACAGGAGGCCGACAGTTTGCGGCCTTCTACCAGCCAGAAAGCCTGGTGCTGAGGAAACAGCTGAATGCTGAAAGCTACAGGGTTTCATACTTGGGTTTGAGGGTGGGAGTTGGGGAGTCGGACTCTCGTAACATGTGCGTCGTGCGTTCTCCCTGACCGCATAAAGTGCTTCACGATTTCGCGCATTAAGGGTATCTATGAGGCATAGTGGCAACAACAACCGCCTCCTGATATCGAAAGAAGCCTCCTGATATTCTGGCCTGCGTTTTCGTGCCCTTGCATTGCGAGACTCTTGATGATGAGTTCTGAAGATCTTTGAAGTCAAAACTCTGCGCTTAATACTGTTCTCTTCACGACTGCAAGACTAAAGACCCCGTCATGAAGTTGTAAACTCTTGAGTGCACCTGTAATGCCGCCAGTTGCAGAGTTGGGCTCAGCAGATTTTTTGGACCGGCCCCTCTTGCTCCGCGCCTGCTCCGAACATGGCCCGCCTTCTTTCAGTGCCTGGGAATTTCTGAGAGGAGGAACATACTATGTAAAATATAGTATGCAATATACAATATAAAATGTATTCTATACTACAAGATGTATGACTTTCTTGCTGAGCTGCTTACATATCTCGGATCCATCAGTTCAAGCTTATTCAGAAACCCAGGAAGCACCTAGTTATCGCGAGAGTTTCTGTTCATGTGGGCTTATTCCCTCCAGATTTGGGTCTCAAGTGCTAAGAGCTAAGAGCAGCCCAGGTGTGCCTTTTGGCTGTCGCCTTCGGCTGCTTGGATGGACTCTTCGAGAAAGCGCAGGCTAGTAGCTGCAACCCTCTCGTCCGGAGCAGAGCCACATCTGTCATAAGCTACAATTCATTTGTCATTTGTCTTCTCCATGCGTCTAGAGGAGGACATATATATATATATATAATATCATACCAAAGAAAACTGTAGTATATAATCGTGGAGGATTTTATATCATATTATGCATGTGCGAAGTCGAGTTCTCTCCAAGCCCAGCCCGAGCCCTTAAACGAGGCCCCCCAACAGTGGAATCTCGTGTTGAAAATGCCTTGCGCCCGAAACTCTCGGCCCCAAGATATCTGACAGAAGTTTCCTTAAACACTAAACTGTAGGAGGCTTTACAAAAGTTATCCTAAATCCTAAACCCTTGAGTTCTCATGACCACATGCCTCGCCTGGATTGTCCGAGTGTGAGTGCCGAAACCCCCAAAGTCCTCCCAAGGTTGCCTCATGGCCCCGGCGTTCGTGCCCACTGCCCCGCGCAGCGACCGTCTCGCAGCGGCTGCGGGCGCAGCAACCCTGGCGACTCCCGGGCCAGGAATTTGTATATGTGTATATGTATATATGTATATATATATATATATATATATATATAAATTCACAAAGTGAGTACGATACAATATAACATTTTAACATGTTATATCAAGTTATATTATATTATGGTATCATATTACCATTGCTGTATTATATTATTTCGGGGTTAGGGTGTGGTCCA
Source organism: Symbiodinium sp. clade A Y106 (assembly GCA_003297005.1). Lineage (NCBI taxonomy): Eukaryota > Dinophyceae > Suessiales > Symbiodiniaceae > Symbiodinium > Symbiodinium sp. clade A. The sequence continues at coordinate 67,996 of BGNK01000242.1, read as the reverse complement.
TAGACAGGTAGGTAGAAAGATAGATAGATAGTTAGGTAGATGGACAGATAGATAGCTAGAAAGATAGATGCCTACTTGCATAGCATTGATAGCTACAGAGATAGATCGATAGACATTTGGGGTAGTATCATAACCTCCCCATTAATCCACAAAGCGTAACCTGTAGCTCACTTAGCAGGCTGGACACGTAGGCTTTGTTTTGGGCCCCCAGCTGCACTGCAAAAGCATTGCGGTCAAAATATTGCTATATATTGCTATATGCATCATTACACATTTTGATGTGCTTTTCCTTATGATGTACTATCATGTCGTGGAGGGCTTTTCGGGTCAAGCAAAATTTCTGGTTTGGGAGATGAAAACCAGGCCCAGTGTGCCTCACAGCCCTGTGTGTGTCTTCTATGCTACAGCCCTGAATGCCCAAACCAAAAGACCCCAAACTGAAAACTCTAAACCCAACCAGCCGGAACTGAGAATCCTGCACCCCCTGAAACTTGAACATCGGCTTATCACACGTTCGTTTCCATTCAATCAAGGAGCCGGAGACTAAATCCCAGACGTCCCGGCCTCTCCGTGGAGAGTATGTGGGCCGTAGCACGAAGATAGGGGCCCAACACCTTTAAAGGGGTCTATAGGGGTTACTATAAGGGATCTATACTAGGGTACTATAATATAGGGGCTTAAATAGTTATCCATGCTATTTTTGGCGTTCCTCTTTATAGCTATAGTATAAAGGGGCGCAAAGCCCTATTCTGATTATTAAGGCCCCTTCTTTTGGAGTTTTCCACACGGTTGGGCTCCTGTTAGTATTGTCTTGAGGCGAGCTGCCAGTGGCCATGAGTTCTAAAGATTACCTTCTTGTGGCAGTGCAGCATCTTCTGAAGAGAGTCTCACCTCAACTGCCCAACCACCAAGAGCCTCGCCTGTATTGTACGAGGGTGAGCGCCGAAAAACTGAACATAGCGCGATCTAGAAGCCTTATCTCAGGACAATCCCAGCCGGGGCTGAGGCCTTCGTCTACAAGGGCCGCCCGGATCGGAGTCGGGGTTTTGAATTTGCTTTTGTTGACACAACTGCGCCCCTGTGATGGGCTGAATCAGAGAATCAACGCCTCTCTCTTTTGAATGCTTTTTTTCTCGGATTCTTTCGTTGTGCTCTGTCCCTGAAAGAGGTAAGAAGAGGTTTTTGTGACAGTCTTCAGAAATTCCACGTCCCATGCAGGCGCACCCTAACACCTGAAAGAGCAAGGCAAGGAGTACTTCGATGTCTTCTATGGCATCGAGCCGTTGGCCTGGGCTTTCTGCGGCTTCTGCATCGTCTACTACGGCGCGGTGCTCAAGAACGCAGCCCAGAAGTGTCTCGGAATGCAGGCTTGGGGTGGTATCGCTTTATCAGCCGGAGCGCCACCCAAAACAGCCACTTTATGCAACGTTTTCCATAGAGGCTGCCAAGTGCATCCAAGTGTAAGGGGGTTCAGCCGAGGTACAACATCCCGCCTGCCCCGGTGCCGCCAAAGGTCGGCGGCTTCGTTGGCAAAGAGGTCGAGAACTCAGAGCCCAGCTACCAGGACCCCTCCATCAAGCAGGGCCCCTATTGAGAGGTCCTGGCATAGCTTCCTATCTGTGACAGTCCGGTGTTGGCCCGAGGCTCAGAATCTAAGCCTTCAGATGGCCATGCAAACATGGGAGCCAAGGAGCAACCCTATGCCCTAAACCCTAATTTGCGTATTACAGCTTGAGCCCATCCCGAAATTAAGAAGTCCCAGCGGAAAGTGTGTCCTGGTTATGTAGGCAGAGGGGCCCAGCCGGATCCGCTCGCAGCATCCGGAACAAAGAAGAGCTCCGGGCTCAAGGGCTGCGTTGGACAGCTCGTAGCATTCGAGCTACTCCGGGGAGAGAGTAAGCTTTACATTTTTTGTGTGGTCGCTATATTCCCTAGATGTGCATTGCCGCGAAGCCCTCTTTTCTAATCCTTGCCCCGGGGATTTGTTATTGTTAACATGTAATACGACAACAGCTACTGCTCCGCCTCCTCTACCCTCAACCCTACACCCTACACCCTCAACAATGTGCTGTTTTCCTCAGAATGAGCCTTACACCCTACACCCTCAACAATGTGCTGTTTTCCTCAGAATGAGCCTTACACCTTACACCCTCAACAATGTGGTGTTTTCCTAAGAATGAGCCTTACACCTTACACCCTCAACAATGTGCTGTTTCCCTCAGAATGAGCCTTACACCCTGCACCCACAACAATGTGCTGTTTTCCTCAGAATGAGCCTTGTGCCGCGAAAGATATGGCAGACTCTGGCACCCACCTAATCCCAAAGCTTAGCTTTGAGCTCCCCTCAGAGACTGGACAAATATGTATTCGTCTTCGGAGTTGCCACGGGGTGTTCAGGCAAAAGGGTTACGGTAAGGGCGAGCTCCAATCATCAAGCAAAATCACGGTTACCCTAACTTTGAAAGCCAGCATATGCCTTGGTGCCAGGAACTTAGCTGCAAGAAAGGGTGTCAGAGGTTACGTGGTTCACCATGGAATGGTTATGAACTTCGAATTGGAGTGAAAGGGCGTTAGGTTTAGAGTTCCGGCACTCCCAAATTTGTGCCCAGAGCTGAACCCCGAAAGCTCAAGGCGAAAGTTCAAGAGCCCCAGAACCCAAACTTTCTAAAATCTAAGCTCGCTGCCACCTCGTGCCCTTAAGGGGAGCAGGCACAGTCTAGCGGCCCTTCAGGGAGGAGTGCCGGTACCAGCCAAAGCATCTATACTTCGTTTGATTGTCATCACTGCATTAATACAATCAATACTGTTGTCTGTTTAGGGTTGGTGTTGTATTCGCATTGCCGCGATGGCCCCAACGTACTTCAACCCGTCGTTGGTTGGACAGTTTTGGACATGTGAATCTATCGTTGACCTTGTCATGCTGCCGTCGCTGCCAGTGTGCCTCATGTTTCTAACGTTGCGGTTGTGACCTGTGTGCTTCATGTTAACCTTGTTAAAACCAAGACTGCGGTTGTTTCCTATCCGTATGGTTGGGTCCCTAAATACATTCTGATCTTCTGACCCTCAGTATAAGGACCCCTGAATAAGTTAGCCGTGGCATTTGTATCAACCTCTAAACCCTAAAGCCCTACCCTACAACCCTGAAGCCCTTAACAGGGAGCGATCAACCCTACGCCCCCATAGAACCCATACCAGCCGTGGTGATCATAGATTGAGAGGAACCCTGCAACCCCAAGATTTTAATGTTTTGCTTCTGTGCGACGATGGGGAACGGCTGCCGTGGCTGCTTCGCGCCAAAGCCATGGAGGTTGGACTAGCTTTAAGTTTGAGGGTTTCCACCAAAAGGTTCTATCAGGGCACAGGGTTTAGGCTCAGGCAGTATAGGATTTTGCTTTATAGGCTGTGGGGAATTTGAATTTGAGGATTTTAGATGTAGGGTTGTTTAAGGCTTGTTTGGGTTTAACATGGTGTAGGATGAGGTGACTTGATCGAGTCTTCAGGGGTTTTCGTGCATGCAGTTTCCGTCATTTAAGCGGCACTAGAGCCGGAACAAATGTCAGCACAAAGTCACATCAGCAAGGCATCGAAGACCAGTCATTGATGAGCTAAGCATACTTGTCATACCTACTGGTTCGCACTCCTTGAAAGGACCCTCTGTTGAGCTATTCGTACGGATGGCTTCCAAACCCTGAACCCTCAACCATAAAACTGGGTTCTTGTTGAGGAACTTAATTATTATAAGTTACCATAATAGGGATCTATGATCTATAGTAAATAATACGGTTTCCTTATTATGGTAACTTACATGAAATTCCTTAACACGAACCCGGGCACAGCGTATGGAGGCCGCATGGAGCAGGGCACTTCCGACCATCGGAAGGCAAAGTTTGGGGTTCGATATGCCAGGGGGGCTTCTTTAAGATAAGGCAGTCATTTTAACAAGTTGGCTCATCGGCCTTGTTGTTTTAAGGTTTCGTTTAGAAGGATTGTCACACGCGGCTTTTGAATTTTTGTAGGCTGCTGCAAGAGTCTGGAGCGGGTGGGTGGGGGGAGTTGTTAAATTAGGTTCAGTGTCCCTGACCTTTTCATTGATCCTACTGTTTGGAATCCGTGCTTTGGGAGGGTACGCATTTTCTGAAACTCCCACATTCGTTTAGGGTGCAGGATTCGAGCCCAAGTGGCTCGCCCACACAAATTTCATCACCTGTAAAATAAACATATCCAAATGCAAACTGGAGTGCCTTGCTATGAAACTTGTAGCATCTTGTACCAGGGTGTGGGCCTTTATCAAGTTGAACTAGGATAGTCAGGTCTTTTCGGGTAGTTTGTAGGGATTAGGGTGAGGTTTGCTTCCCTTGCTCTTGTTTTTCACGTTCCTATGGTAACTCGTCAGGCTTGCCTTCAGAAAAAGATCCCGAAGGTTTGGAAACCCATGGCTTCGCGATGGTGTTTTAGGATAGGGATGTTCTGTCAAAAACACAAGGTTGGACTGAGCAAAATTGCGGGAAGTTGACCGATCAAGGCCGTTGTTTTCTACAGAGTATGCACTTTCACCCACCACGGCATAACTTTCACAATCGGTAAGGCCTGTAGTATGCCTGCCATGATCTCTCTGTTTATATATGGTCTTGGGGTTAAGGTCGAACTTGGGGTTTGGGGTTTTGGTGAATGAGTTGCCGGATGCTGCGCTTGTTGCAGGTGGCATTGTCAGTGGCGATCTGCAAGAAGGCGTCTGGCTGTTTTCCCTGCTTGTGCTGTGTGTTTTTGGGCTGTATACAGTACGTCCACACAACCGAGCACCCACGAATTGAAACCAGATCATCTTAACCGTGGGCTGTAGATCCGATATGCCGTCAGCCCTAAACCCCAAGAGCCCTTTCCTGCGCGAGTCGGAGTCGAATCACAAAAAGTCCTAAACCGAACCCGAAACCCAAGGCCCTCAGCCCCAAAATGTTCGTGCTGTGGTAGGAGTGCCGATGGGAGTCCGCCTTGCGGCTGTTGGAGGACGAACAGTTCCTGGAAACTTCAATCCTTGACCTGACCCTCCGAAAGCCCCAGAAGGATCCGCTTTAACTTAGAAGTACAGCTCTGGATGTTTCGTTCTATATAGTATTCCCTTGTAGTCCCTAGTCCCCAGAAAAAGACAAAGATTTGACCCATAACCCTAGTCTAATCATTGAGGGGCCTGGCGCAGGCAAGCATTTTTCGTGTCTATGATCCGACCATGATTAGGAGTTCAGGTTTTTCGGTCCAGGAGATTCCACAACTAGGAATCAGATAGCTGCGAAGCTCATTCCTAGAAGAAAACCCGAAACCCCGAATGCAGAACCCAAAGCCCTAAACCTCAGACGCCACGGCCAATAGAACCTTTGAGTCGCTGGATTGCATGATTTGCACACCGCGTGTACAAAGTTTCAGCAACTACAGCAAGCATCACTTGTGATGGTTCCCTTTAAGGGGTTCCTCGAAAGGGCTACTATAAGGGTACTATGATATAGGGGACTTAATATAATAAGAATACGGTTTTCGAGCCCATTATACTTGTGGTGGTGGCATGCGAAAAGCTCCAGCCAAATTCTTTCCCTATCCCAAACACAGACCATCCTGCAATGCAGGCAAGTCTTAGGAAAGCAGGAGGCGAAACAAGCCTCGAACCGGATGCACTTTAATCAGTACCCGGACAAGGTGCTCCGACCCGGCCTGCGACCCTGCACTTCCACAACTTACCGAAGACCCTAACATAGGTGCCTGAATGAGTAGATCAGGGTTTACCATATAGTACAAATTCTCGGCCCTGCCCGGTCCGAGCTGTGATCTGACAACAATCAGAGAGCCCTGAAACCCCTAACCCTCGACCCCTACAGCCCTACACCCTGATCCTCAAATCGTAGCTTAACACACAACCCTAACAAAAAATCTAGGCTCCATAAGCCCTGAGGCCCTTTATATCCTCAACCTGCGAGGTCCTAAACCCACCAATTTTGAACATAATGAAGCCTTGGGATGCCTGCAAGTGCTCGGGGAAAAGCTTCATCAGAACATTAACCCCGTATAAACCCCTATTTCGACAAATCCTCTCCGTAGCCCCGGACCCAAAACCCCATAATATACCCTATACCCTAACAGTTTAAACAGTGGTCATTGATCCCAGTCATGCGAGGGGGAAATGCCCCAAACCCTAAACCCTCCCCAAACCCTAAACCCTGGAGTCATCAAGATGCTCGGACTCGGGGTACAAATTGGCTATGAAACCTTAGCTGTAGTCAACTGTTCAACCAAGTACCCTGCAATGCGGGCTTCGTCCTTGCTAAGTAGGAGGGGAAAAACCCTAAACCCTACAAGATTTTAAACCGCTGTCGAAGGAGGCTCGGCCTTGGCCAACGGCGCGCATCGCTGCTGTGAACGATGCGCTCAGCGCTTGTGAGAGGTTTGGGCTGGAGCTTGCATGTTTTCTTGACGGGCATCTACTATTGTGTACACAAATGCACAGAGAGAGGGAGATGTATGCTGTGTATATATATATATGTATATATATATACATGTATGTACACATACACGCATATAAGTGTACGTATTCATGGGTTGTACATGCCATTTTTGTTATAGTTCTACCAGATTTGAGTGCGGTGTTTTAGGCGAGTTTCGCATCAACAAGTTTATGTAGGTTTGCCAGGACTTCTGCTATGGCAGTGCGTTTTTTCATGTTATGCAGGCCGTTGAGGGTTTGGGATATTTGAAATTGGGGGTTCTGGGCTTGAGGGCTAAGCTCTCAAGCTCCCTCAACCTCTCAGTTCATAACCGTTACAAAAGCCCCCTATGCAGGCCCTGCACCCGAAAACCTACACCCTATAGTACTAGAAGCCTACAGACCTTAAGCCGCATATCCTACACCCAAGAGCTCGAACCCTGAAAACCCTAAGTCTTGCACCCAAAAGACGCTGAAAGGTCTACAGCTTGGATCCAGGCCCTGAGCACCGTCAGCGCCATATCATCGGATGCAACCAGCCCCAGCGTCTGGGACTCGCGGCTAGTAATGGACTAATAGTAGTCATATTCACTAGCATGATACTAGTAATAGCAAGAATGACAACAACGATATTTGTAATGGGAATGAGAGTTTGAGAAACATAACATAGGCACAACAAACATGATCGTATCTTACGTGGAGCCCTAGCTGCCTTTTATGATACCCAGATACCCTTTACCAAGGACCAGAAGACAGTTGTTATGGTAACCTTGTGGTAGGTCAAAAGATAGCTTCAACTGTGGGTATGCCGCCGAGGTGTCGTGACGTGGACATGTTGCATGTCTGCTTGCAGCAGGAAGAAGTCCTGGCTGGGAGCACTTGAGTTGCTGCGTGGAGTTCGCACTGGTGCCGTTGAGATAAGCGTTCTGGCCTCGGCTGGGGATGTATTCGGCTAAGTCGTATGGGCAGAGCGTGGCATGCCCGGCCCAGGTCGTCACGTGCAACATCGTAACAACCGCCTGTGAGAGAGGCCATCAGTGGCAGCTGGCTGTCGCGTCGTTAATTGGCGAAATGTGTTGACAGGGCCTCATGCGTGTAGTGAGCATAACTAATCTTTAGCATAGCATCGCCAATTGAGCTGCATCTGCATTGCGAAAATTATTCATGTGCGAATGTGAACAGCTTGGTTTTGCACTCGAGATAGAGACACCATGACCCCGCCACAAAAACTCCGCAAGAGCTCGAGCCTAGCCTAAGGCCTAAGTAGCGGCTTCGTGGCCAAGATGGCCATCCACCCAGCCTAAGGCCTCGGACTTCGTATCCCACACACTGAACCTTGCTCCGAAGATCTCCGAAGCTTCACCCGGAATCCCCAGCGTCTGAGGACGACATGCATGGCGGAGCACGGTTTCCTGGAAGACTCTGTGGCTTGCAATGCAGCCCTTAGCGCTTGCAACTGCCTGGTCCTCTGGGGAAAAGCGCTTGCTCTCCTTGCTGGAGCAGGCTCCAAGACTTTGAGAGTTTTGCTGTAGGGGTTTCAACGGTCGCGACCTGGTTCCCATACTTCGCATTGTAAAAAAATGTATAGGAGAATGCAGTACTCTATTGTACGGCCTTATATGTAACAACCAACATGATGGTTCTCTCTTTCGGGGTGCCCGGCTCTCTCTCTCTCTCTGTCTCTCTCTCTCCGCCCTTTCTCCTCTTATGTTTCTCGATTTGTGTTGCTCCCTTGCCTCCACCGATTGTTCGATCCATGCAACCAGGGACGTGATTCGTCCGCCCGACACGCGTGGGGTAGGATTCATGTAAGCGTTCGGGTTTAGGGTTTGGGGCTTAGGGTTATGGTGAGTCGTGTCGTGAGCCTAAATGTGGCTTCGTGGGGCTACGGCTGAGGATGTATTTTGGGGTTCCCTGATAGTAAGCACCAGACTTACGCGAAAGTCTGCGCAGCGCAGATGTCGCCCGAAGCCATTGACGCGATACTTCAAGCCGTAAACCCCAACACCCTAAGCCCTTATAGAACCCTTATAGCCCTCAGGCCTTAAAGGGATGAACTTGCAAAGTCTTCTGACTCGAGTGCACCGACCTTGTCGACGCGTGCCAAGAACCTCGTCTGGCTTGTCCGAGTTGCGCGAGCGTAAAGGGATGAACCCTTGAATTGAACCATAGAACCCTTATCGACCCCTTACAGGAGCGGTTGAACCCTACATCCATTGGAGGAGGGAAATCCATCCGCTTGACCGAGATCTCCTACAACACGGCCGAGGACGTGGCTGGCGCTGCTGGGAGGTGGCACCTTCTGGGGTTTAGGAGATTTAGGGGGGAGGGCTTAATTGGGTTTAGGGGTTTAAGTAGGGTTTAAGCTTGAGGGGCTTTGGGTTTGGAGTTCGGTTTTGGGTGTTGGGTTCAGGTCTTAGGTTGCTATTGTTTTTAGGCTTTATTGGGGCTCCGAGGCCTCAATCTGTTAAAACTGTTGTGCATTGCATGGTTTACACCGATTTACGGCTTAGGGTTCATCGGGTCTGAAGCTTTCGGGATCAAAAACCACTCGGCCGTTGAACTTTGAACCCTGAACCCTAAACCCTAAACCCTAAAACGCCTGGATTGTCCGAGTGTGAGCGCCGAAACCCTAAACCCTAAAACCCAAAACTTAAAACCTATACGTGGTGTGACAGTGAAGAGCTTGACAGACAACGGACATATTTTCAAGGAGGAGTAGGGGCCACATGTGCTCCTTTCTACACCTTGGGACGTTGGGCAGTCACTATGCTCCTCTACTGCTGGTTGGGTTTGTAGCGTTGGGTCTTGCTGTTGATGTTTATTCTGCGTCCCTTGGTGTACCAGTAGCAAGCTGAGAGGACTTATTGCCTGAAGCCATGCCAGCCTTGTGCGAGTGTGTGAGTCGAAAACCCAAAACCTAAACCCTCGGAGGTTGAAGGTTTCAGGACTTCCGCGCCGGTAGGTGGCAGCCGTCGCTTCAGATCCTGCAGGAGTTGTGCTCTGGCTAAGGCCTAGCAGGTCTAGGTTTTAGGGGTTTAGGTAGGCTTGGGGTTTTTCCGTAGTAGAGCGAGTAACCTGTAGTTTTGGTGGATACTATAACCCCTGTATAATTGGACAAGGTTACCCTGAAGTTCCCGTAGGATACTGGGCAGCGCCCACAGGAACGGTTTAAGGTTGGTTTAAGGTTTCGCCCGGGTTTAAAACAATTGAGCTCACAACGTTTCAGGATTTGGAGTTGGAGGTTTTAGGGTTTATTTGTTGGCGGAGTCGCAGCAGGCCAGTTGCAGAAAGGGTTTATTTGTTGCAGACCGGTTGCAACAGGGTTTATTTGTTCATTCGTTCAGGAGTCTGGGTTCAACAGCGTAGCATTTTGTGAAGTGACAGCACCTGAGGTTTCATTGGATGTCTTTTCGGCCCTTCACGAGAAAGGTGTAGCTCCGTCACATCTTATCAATCTCGAGTGGATTGGTCGGTGTTAAGTGTCGGGTTGAATCTTCGGTTCTTTGACTCTTTGACTGTACCACCTGGTTTTAGGATTCGAGGATAAAGCCCAAAAATTCATTTTCAAAACCCAGCCAAGCTTCAACAGTTGGAGGTCCTTGCAAAATTTTACAACAAGGACCCCATCTTTTTGGGATCTTAGGGTCTAGGTATGTCTAGATTATAGGCCCTTATTCCTGAAACTCAAAGATCTACCCCACATCCCAATGCAAATAAACTACTAAACCCCATACCCTAAACCCTAAGCTCTGCACAAACCCCTAAAACCCTAAACCCTAAACCCTAAGCTCAGGTTCTCCTCAACCCTTCGCGCCAGCCCGATCTCCTTCAACACAGCGATCACGGGCTGCTCTCGGGCTTTCATGTGGCAGAGACTCGATTTTGGGATTAGGGTGAGGGTTTAGGGTTTTTTACTTTTTGTGGCTTGGGTTTTTTCCATAGTTTGAAAGGGAGAGGATTTTTTTGGTTCCTTCTCACAAGAGACCAAGGAGAGGGTTATCGGTGCTTGGGGAGCTTGCGTTGACTGCTTGGCTGCAGAAATCAGTGTGTGAAGCTGTGCTCGTCTACCACAGCCCGTAGGAATCGTGCTAGGTCTGTTCAGCCGCTGTTGTGCAGAGCTGTATTGGAGACTGCCTCAAGGAAACGATTAACAAAGACACTGGTCAGCCTGACGGCGGCGATGTCTTCCTGTGCAGCTGCGGGACGCTGGGCTCAAGCTGCACAACTATTGGCTGAAGGCCGCTCAATGGCACTGGAGCCCACCGCGACGCTTGGAGCGAAAGGTCCAGGCGACTGGCATCGACAGGCCAAACTTAGACGTCTGACGGATCCCCCGAATTGTCTCAGGGTTTCAGGTTCTACCGGGCTAGGGGAGGGAGAGTATGTCAGCAGCACTAAGCAATGAAGTCCTCGAGCCTTCAAGCTCCGACCTTGAACTTTTTTGCACTCTGACAACGAGATCACGAAGAAAGAAACTAGTACCGACATCCCGCGAACCTCCCGACCTCGTGACTGTGACTATGCAACCAGTTTTTTAGAAGGAAGCACAAGGTCTAGTGACCTCCCCTGTAACGCAGTATAGCAGACCCCAAATCAAAGAGCAATGAAACTGCATTGGCCTTCCTAGTCTGGACAATATAGTAATTAAAGTATCACTTCCGAGGCAGAACCGCAAATCCTACTACAAAATGGCATAGCCCTACAGCAAGACTCAGTTGCGAAGTCCCAGCCGAGGATGACCCTCAATGCCCTGTTGTCCGCCTACGGCAACGGACTGTGTTGGCAGAGGGCTGTCAATATGCCCCTGAGCAACGAAGGAGTTGGGGTGTACCTGGACGGGCTTTCCTACCTGCACCGTAGAAAATCAATGTCTATGTTTTTGGGCTGTATTCCTTTCTTACACAGCTCGTGAAAAATAATTCTTTTTCTCGCCCTAAGGTGAGGCTCGGGGAGGGCCCTGGATCAAACCTGATTAGAACTGTAGAATGCATGGCATGGTCATAGTCGTGTCCTGTTGGGAACTCGGGTTTCCTGAGAAAACCGTGTTTCGGATTTTGGTTTTCGGTTTTCATGGTAAACTTTTTCCTAGTTGAAGACTTTTGGCTCATCCCACGCCTCAGGCTGGAGGACATGGTGGAAGACAAGCTTGAACTCGACCAAGTCTCCTACAACATAGTCTTGGATGCATGCGGATCGGCCGGCATGTGGCAGTTGGCTTGGCACATCTTGCGTGTTATGTGGCAGAGGAAGATTTCCGCTAATGCCATCAGCTTCAATTCGGCAATGGCCGCATCTGCAAAGGAGGATCTGTGGGAGCAGGGTTTGCATCTGCTGGGCGACATGGCCAGCAGAGGCGTGCGCGCTGATGCGGTGACATGCAGCGCTGCTCTGAACACCTTGGGTTGGGAGCGGGTATCAACCTTGCTTGCCAGAGCAAGCAGGGAGGTGGAGCTGGATGCAATCGCGTTCAATGCCGCCATGGGCGCACTGAGTAGTGCTGAGCAATGGCAAGACGCCCTGTTTCTGCACCAGGAAACTCCGGAGCTACGTAGGCAGCTGCCCAACGCTGCTGTTGTGAAGGGTCCATGGCTTCGTGCCTTAGCAGTAGCCGCCGGGATGGATGCGTGCCGCCTGCAGACGGATCTTCGTGGCACCGGTGCTGTTGTCTCTTCCACTGAGAAAGGATGGCGGTGGCAGCCAGCATTGCAACTTCTGCAAGCTGCGCGTCTGCAGACCATGCAGGCCAGCACAATCGTTCTCAGCCCTGTGGCCAGCGCTTGTGAAAAGTCTGCCCAGTGGCAGATACTGGGCGCTTGTTAATCTGAATTGTAAGTTACTTGAAACGAGCGACCAGGATAGGGGTGTATAGAGCAATTCCATGTTCTTCTTTCATGTCGATTAGTATTACCACCAGTTATGGTGCATTCGCTATGGTAGGTTTAAGTAACCCCAACCCATCCCTAAACACCTAAACCTCCAAACCCTAAGATCGTCTGCATACGCATCGAGACCTCGTCTGGATTGTCCGAGTTGCGAGAGCGTAAAAGCTTCTCTGCACAAGAACCCAGCCTAAACTCCTAAATCCCCAAACCCCTAAACCTCCTGAACCCCGAAACCCCTAAACCCCCAAAGCCTCTAACCTGCCAAACCCTAAACCCCTAAACCCTAAATCTCTAAACCTCTAAACCCCTAAGCCCTTAACTGCTAAACCCCTAACCCCCTAAACCGCTGAACCTACCTTTCGTTAGTAGGGAATGGAAGAATGGTAGTAATAGTAGTTAATTATAATCGTACCCCATTCCTCCATTCCCTACTAACCAAAGGTAAACATCCCTAAACCCTAAACCCTTATAGAATCCCTATAGATCCCTTTAAAGGAAAGCTAAGTAAACCCCAGGAGCGCCCTGGGCTTCGTGGTGACGAGGCGCCGCTACGACGCCGGCACGAGCCAGGACGACTCCGAGGCTCGGGAGTGTCCTTCTAAGGATTACTAAAGGGGCCTTAATAATAATGATAGTAATTACCTATACTATTTTGGGGGGTTGCCTAGACTATTTTGGGGGTTTCCTAGACTACTTTGGGGGTTCCTTATTATAACTAAAGTTTAGTATATCCCAAAACCCTAGTGACGTCTCCTACTGTACACCTGCTCAGGGTTTTCAGTAGGGTGTGGGGGTGGTAGGGGTTTAGGGTTCAGGGTTCAGGGTTTACAGTAGGGTTTAGGGGTGTACGGGTTTCGGGTTTACGGCTAGACTGAGTCCAGTATCAAAAAGGGGAAGGGGTATAGGGCTTAGGGTTTAGGGGTTTAGGGGCAAAAGGGGAGAAGATGCAAGGCAAGGAGCAACCCCAGGGCAATGTGCGCCGCAGCCCCTGCTCAAAAAGGGGCAAAAGGGGAAAATGGGTTTAGGGCTTCGGGTTTACAGTAGGGCGTTTGCAAGGGTTTTATGTAGGGATTTTCTAACAAAGGTCCTACAGGATTTTGGAAGAGGTTGACGAGGGTCGATATGGCTTTATTGAAGGTCCTTTTGGTCTTTAGATGGGTCGAACATCCCTTCATAAGAGGGCCCTGCGAAAGTAGTAAGATTGTTCCTTGAGATTCCTTGACAATAGTCATGGCTTCACTCTAGAAGCCTCGAAAACTTTAAACTCCTCATAGAAGCTTTCAGGCTTCTATATTATCAGGTGCCCAAAGGGGAACCCTGACCTTTTTTTGATGTTTTAAACTTCTGGATAATCCTTGACCTTGGTGATAAATTATAGTCACTAGCTCGATAGCTCACCTGCAAGAGGTCAAGGTTGTCTGACTGGTAACGACTAATCTTGGTCCTTCATGTGCGGTTTCCTGACAGTCGTGCAATCGCTACCAAAAGATTCCATGCTTTTCCACGTAACGATCGTTGCCGTTTTTGACAGCAGTAGCAGCAGTCTTGACCTATGCTTGGTCAGGCGAAAGACGGCAACTCGCAGCTTCAAGTATGAGTAGCGAGAGCGAATCGCGCCAACGGTATGTTAAGCTATCCATGCGTAGTAGTCCTATTTACGAGGTCATTTCCCCTTGTTGATCCATTGAAGGTGCTTGAATTCCAGAGGTCCCAATGAAATCTATCCCTGTGAGCCAATGGCTCTATAACATCCCAAAGAAAAGGGAGGTTAGGCATGCAAGAGCCCTGCACCAACAGTATCAGAACGGGTAGTTCAGCCTTAGAGAAAAACGGAGACCGGTTTTGGCCTTAAGACTGCGTGGGGTATTGAGCAAATGAGGTTTACCAACTGGCACGGGGGAATGCCCCCCACCCCCCTTAAGCTCCGGGTACCCGATTACAGAATTACACTCGCGGACATGCAATTCTTAATAATTCAACCTTGAACACCAGCAGTGCCTAAACACTAAAACCCAAGCGCATGATACCAGAAAACGCACTTCTGAGCAACGGCGCATAAAATTGGCTCAGCAACAGAAACCCTGCGTCAGGTGTACCTGTTCAATGCAGCCATCAGTGCTTGTGAGAAGTCGGAGGTGGGCATGCGCACGTTTCGAGAAGTCGAAAGGGCGTCAAGGGGTGTTTTGAGGATTCTCCTTGGCGTCGGTTGGGTTTTGAGTTTAGCACTGCGTAGTTGCAGTGTTCCAGTTTGCTGGGCATACAGCAACTTCGATGTGAGAAGTGCCAGAACCGGAGTCCGGGAACATTCGTGCTGCTTTTTGTGAGGGCTGGTGCCGTGTTACCTCCGATACTCCAATCAGCCGTAGACTGCTTGAGGGCTGCGCCCGTGGACATCTGAAGTCGTGAATGCGAAACGTTTAAAACCGTAGAGCCTCAAAGACTTTTAGCTTGCCTAGGACTCGAAGCCCTACAGAACCGTAACCATATACTAGACACGATCAATGAAACCGCAGCCCGCAGGCCCCCTCTGAGTGCGCAAGGCTGTGGTGAGTTCATACGGTTAAGGCCGAATCTTCAGCCAGAATCATGTCAAGTAGTGGGATCTGGAATAGTCACACCATTATGGAAATCTCAACAACAGTTACAAGCAGTCAGGTCATTCCAGTAGCTATGGTATGTTGACCGACCGCACTACACTTTGATGGTAGTGGTACAAGAATGACAATACTTGTAATCCTTAATATGGTACTATGAATAATAAAAATTAGTATTAAGCCATCCTACGACCCCTTTCCCCACCGCAGGTGGAGTGGGTAGCCGCGCTTCAGCTTCTCGCACTGGCGTCCTGTGAACATGCGCCTGGGCTGTTCTAGGCTACCTTTCAATGTATATCCATACAATATATAATCATAAAGTATAAATTATGATATTGTATAGTGCAGTATAAACTCAAGCTGTTTGATAGAAATGAAGTCCAGCACAAGTCCCACACAAAAGGTTCAGTCCGATGTGGTAACCTTCAGCGCTACTCTCAGTGCTTGTGTGCCTGAGCTGCGCTTGATCGGGACTACAGTGCAGGTTCGAGGAAGCTTGAATCCCTCTTCTGTGAATGGGGTTGATAATAGGGATCTCCGAGTAGCTGCACAGTAGTCTTCAAACGGTGGCCGCATGTTCGCAAAACTTCACATCGTGCTTGTTTATAGGGCTTAGACTTTTAGTTCAGGGTTCAGGGATGGCAGCTCAGGGCTTAGAGTCTCAAAATGCTACACCTCGAGCGGGTCTCCTGCACTGCGCTGGCTGCTTGGCTGACCTAGGTGTCACGATCGTAGTTGCCCAGACGCCCGGGGCAGGTGCACTTACCCCGTTCGCCTTCCGTTGGTCCCGTAAAGCTGGCTTTAAATCCCGCCAACGCAGATCTCAGATCCAGCAGGGCTCGAGGCCACAACCCCCGATTAGTTAGTGCCACGGCCCGAAGCCCCAAAAGTGCTCACCCGAACCCGAAATCGTTCCCAGGAAAAGCCTGGGAAATGGCGGCATGCCCTGGACCTTTTGGGCAAAGCCGAGGCCCTCAAGGCGCCGGCGGGTTTGGGCCGAGGTTTCAGTATTATTGTTCTTCTTATTCTTCTTTTTCTTCTTATGATTATTACTATAATAATAATAATTCTTATGAGGGCTTCGGGCGAGAAGGATGTTCAGGATTGGGAGGTAATCGGCGTTGAGTCGGGCTTTGTAAGGGCTTCAAGAGCGGGAAAGCCTCGACCCGAAATCCTAGCAGCACAGGGTCCTCAAGGTCCGTAAGGTTTAGGTGCAGGGATTGTGCAGAAGTTCTCCCACCGACCAGTTCAGCAGGAGGGCGAAGTGAGCGCCACAACGTCTAGCGGTTTAGGTTTATGGAGTTCAGGTGTTAGGCCTCCGGGCAAGCCGGAACGATATCTCAACTTCGGTCGGCTGTCATGAGAGGTGGCAACGAACCTGATCTCCCTGAACGCGGCAGTCAGCGCCTGCCACAAAGGCGAAGCAGTGGGTTTCTAAAGATCTGGAGCCGAAACTGAGTCTCATCTTCCGGCCGTCCTCGGCAGAGCCGGGCGGAGTGTCAGAGAAGCTCGGGCGGGCAGATCCCGGACGGAACCATTCTGACCGGCAGGTCCGGACTCGCTGCGGAATTGTTTGTAAGGGTCGTCTTGCATTGTATGGGTTTTGTTGCATTTAATCAATAGAAATTTTTGTCTTACCTGGAACAAGTCGTTATCCGTAACCCAGCTCTGCCCCGGTTAGGTTCGCGACTTCGCGCCGCAGCTGTGCAAGCATTATGGGATGGCGGCCTGGCTTGCTGCGCCTCTTCTGGGAACTTGTCATTACAGCAATGCCGCGAATGCTGCCGGATACTGAAGCAGCCGATGACAACTTGGATGTCAAGGACGGGCTCTCGGAGCCAAATGCGCTGTCACCCTGGCCACATTTTCTCCACTTGAAAACAGCGAGACAATCTGCTTTGGAGAGGCTCTGCACTCAAGGCGGCCAAACTGCGCGGGCTTCCTGTCATGCTTCTGGGCCACAGGCAGCCATGCCGTTGGGATGCAGTAACAAGCGAGTGATGTGTTGAGAGCCTGCAAGAGCACTTAGGACTTAGGCACGGTATTTGGTAGTCTTCTTTCTGTAGATTCCATCTCGCGTCCAGACGCGCCAAAGCGGGAGCCAAATCTCAGGTGATTGTACTGTTTGCCCGTTTCTTCTATATCAGCTCCGATTTCGCACTTTCCCGTATCTGGGTTTTGAGATCTGTTAGCCACAAGTGCTTTTCAGAAGCGTCTTTAGAAGCAGAATCTGAGTTCCAAGTTCGGTCTCTTCCGAATCTGCCATACAAGCATGTTCATGACATCACTCTCGTACACTTTAAAGGACCTTTCATGTGCGAGTCTCACCCCATCCCCTCAAACTTCTGTACTTTTGTTCTTCGTTGTCTCACGGCTGATGCCCTTCGATGCGAAGAAGAAAAGCGCCTTTCGAATGTCCATCGTTAGGGTGTCGCTGGTTTAGGGCCGCTTAGGGATTACTTGTGGCTTGGGGTGGGGTCTTAGGGTTTCAGGCTTCAGGGGGCCGGGTTAGTCACGAGAGGGTCAAACCCCGTCCAAAGATTCCCTAAGCCAATCCTTTCATGGTCCTGAAGGCTTTTTGCAATCTGACGTGATAGCATGCCAAAGCCTCGAAACCAAACCGCCGCCGACCCCCTAGACAGTGCTAAGGCCGTGGCTCCCCTAGTACAAGGCCGCAGCCGCGGGTACCACGGGCCGGATGCCCTGAGCGCAGTGGTGTCAGACATGTATTGAGGGCATACGAACCCTGCGGCCCAAAGACCTCGACCCATATGGGAGTTTCCGATAATTAGGGGTGCCTTATCTTGGAATTAGGGTCCCGGAAGCTCCCGATATAACCGCAGGGTTTAGTGTTAGGGTTCCTTGGTTCTGAGGCTTCTCCTTGCCGGATCTGGGGATGGAGTAGGCAACACAGGCTTATAAAGTTTGCTGGGCGGCGGGGGATCCTACTGGTGGTAATTGGCTTGTGCTCCACTTACCAATGCCCCTTCTTGATCGTCAAAATGGGGCACTTCAGGGTTCCTAACGTCGCAGGCCAGTCTTGATGGATGGGGGGTGATGCTTCCACGATTTTGTTACAGTTTTGGGAGTTTGGGGTTTGGGGAAGAGTTCTCTGGGCAAATAGGACTGGATTTACATGGGGTCTGCATGATCCAGACTGAGAATTTAAGGCTGTAGAGTTTTCTTTTCTCCGCGGTCAAATTGGCGCATGTCAAGGGTGCACTGATCGGATCAGAGCTTCATAGTTGGGGCTGTGGCCCAAGACCAACAACAGCCCAAAGCTCGAGCAAGATGCCACGGCTCAGACATAGGCTGGGGGTTGTTAACTTTTGCACATGTAAAGCCTTCAAGATTCCCGGAGGGGGTCCCATCTTGACCACTCGCGGAGTTGAGTAGGATCATGCTTGGTTCCAAAGCAAGTGCGTTTTCCAGAAAAGCCAGTCTGAGTCTTTCAAACCTGGTGCTCTGCAGCCTCACCGAGCATCTGAACTTGCTGGCCGGCGCTTTCCTCCTGCTGCACTCACCGAGCTCTGTTCAACAAGTGCGCTAGACCCGCATGTAGCTGAGGTCCGAAACACACATGGAGTTGGGCTGGACAGTGGCTTCATTCGAGCAGCAGCCTCAGACCGCACCCAGCTCGTGCATCGTGTGTGTGTGTGGTTGTGGGGGGGGGGGGGGGTNGGGGGGGGGGGGGCGTTCTAAGTGGAGTTGCTGATGACGTCAAGAGCGCGTTGCTCTGGGCCTGTTGCTACCACAGCATGTGCTTATTACCGTCTAATTTGAGCAGGTATTCCTGAGAGGAACGAGCGAATGAAGAAACCGTGATTCACCCCTCGCATCGTGTAAGGTCGTGGAGCGATGAGGCGCCAGAAGACCCGAATGAAGGTTTTTTGTTCAGGGCCATGGTAGGGTTGCAGCTTGGGATACTTGGCTGGATGGTCGGCTCAGAGGAGAGTTAAGGGCTTTGGGCCTGTTGTTTCTTCCGGGAGGACACGGCTACGCCGCCCCACAAGAGCACATGAATGTTGTGCCGGCCAGGCATGTCCGCGGTTACTTCGAGTTGACTGCAAGATGTTCGTGGTCTTTGACGCCGGCCCGCAGTGTGGATCATCTGCACTCGTCGAGTCGAGTCTGGAGTCTAGGCAGCCCATGGCCTGCAAGATTCGAGAAGAGCCCCAAGCAAGCCTGTTACCAAGCTGATGCCCTGCATCTTTGCAACGACGCAGCCAGGCAGGTCGACGACCTGAGCCTGCCCCCATGCATTGAGGCAGGCAGTTCTTGAAGCAGACAGTAGGTGCATTTTGTTGAACTCGCTGACCGGCCTGGCTCACAGCCATCAGCACAAGTCGCATCGGGGCACTTTACTCGGGGCCTCTCTCCAGACCACCCGCAAGCCAGCGAAGAGGATGCACACGTGTCATTGGATCGCCGCTTGCTTGCATGTGCTGGATTACTGATTATTGCTCAGGCTCTCGCTGCTAATCACTGCGGTCGGTCATCATTGTTAACTATGTTTAGTCTTGTCTGAGCTGGTATATTTCTTGATGCTCGTTGGTGCAGGCCCAGTATGGTGCCACACAACATTCAAATTATCATTAACACGTTACTAGGGTAGTGGAGCCCTTGTAAGACTACCACATTCATCACTGTAGCCTTTAGTTATGATCCTTTCTCTTCTCCTCATTACTGTAGGTGAGTTTTCTCAACTGGAGCCTCTTATGACAATCAGAATGTCAGCAGGGGGCATTCATACTAGGAAAAGATCCCCCTTTTTAGTAATATAGATCCTTATAATAATTACCAATATAACTATTTTGGGGGAGTTCCTTGTCATATCTGTAGGATAATGGGCTATTAAGGTCCCTTTTTTATGTGTCTCTTCCCCCGAGGCCGCTGTCCTAGCAACCCTTGGCCTGGCTGGAGTGGCCAGGGAGGGCGCGAAGCGTGCTTGGACACCTCGCAGCATGTGGATATGTCAAGTTTCTAGGTTTCTGAAGGCATTCTGATGGGTGGATATAGGAGATATAGGTGTTGCTTATGGACTTATGGAGGCGTGTTTGAATGCAACTCTGGTGGTTTTGGCGTTTCTTCTTGAGCTTCGCCGGCATCGGTCCCACGGCACTTTAATTTAGAGCAGATTCTGCTTGTACAAGCTTGCAAGGAAGCCCCGAAGCACCAGGGTTTTTCTCAGCGCGTGATCTTGTTTTTGTGCTTGTTTATGGGTTCGCCAGCGTCGCAATCCGACGATACTGAAATGCCAAGCTCTCACTGAGGGAGCCGCGCGTCCAGCTCGACGGTGCCGAGGATACGTCCGCCAACGCAGTCGCTCGGCTTAGACGTCGACAGGTTCAGATGTAGGGGAACAGTTTCGGAGTCAATTCCAATTTTCAGGAAGCACGCGAGAAAGTAGTCATCAGGCACTTCTCTTCTTTTTGTTTGCCCCACCCCCCGCGAACTACTACTACTACTACCACTACTACTTCTTGTATGCCTCCAGAGCAGCGAAAGTAGTGCTGGTGGTTGTCGGGGGTAGTACTGGGGCGCTGTAGGCCCCCTTCCAACAAAAAACGGTTTAAACATTTAGTAGTAGTAGTAGTTGTTGTAGTAGTAGCAGCAACAGCGGCAGCAGTAGTAGTAGTAGTTGTAGTTGCAGTTGCAGTTGCAGTTGCAGCAGCAGTAGTAGTAGTAGCAGCAGCAGCAGCAGGAGTAGTAGTAGTAGTAGTAGTAATAGCAGAGTAGTAAGAGTGGTCGTGGTCGCAGTGGTGGTAGTGGTGGTGGTGGTGGTCGTGGTGGTCGTGGTGGTCGTGGGGGTGGGGGTGGTGGTGGTAGTAGTGGAAGTAGTGGTAATGGTGGTGGTAGTAGTAGTAGTGGTAGTGGTGGTAGTAGTAGTAGTAGTTGTTGTTGTGGTGGTGGTGGTGGTAGTAGTGGTGGTAGTGCTTAGTGGTAGTAGTGGTAGTAGTAGCAGTAGTAGTAGTGGTGGTGGTGGTGGGGTTGTCAGGGCGTTGCAGTCTTGAAGTAGTACTAGTCCTAGCCCTCCCCCCCCCGCATCACCAAAAAATCCAAAACGGTAATAGTATTGGTGGGAATTGGCTCCCTTGCAACCCCTCCTCCCTCCACCTTGGTTTCTTTCACCCTTCCCCACGCCACCACCACTACTCGTAGATGTTCTACTACGTAAGCGTGCATATTTCTGGGCAGAGCCTTGGTGTGGAAGCGTCCCTGAACGGCGTCCTATCCAAGCCTATAAGCACTATGTTCGCATGATGGGTTCAGTTGCTCCACTTTTCCACCGCACCACTGGTACCCCTAGATGCACTACTAGGAGGTGCGTACAGTTCTAGGTTGAAAGCACTATCTCTTGCACGCCACCACTTCCATGCCACCACTGCTACTCGTAGATGCCTATAGAACGGTGTCCTGTCCAAGCACTACGTTCGCATGATGGGTTCACTTGCTCCACTCCTTCCACTGCACCACTACTACACCTAGATGTTCTATTAGGAAGGTTTCTAGGTTGAAAGCACTATGATGGGTTCACTTGCTTCACTGCGCGCACCTCCTTCCGCGCCACCACTACCACTCGTAGATGCCTAGTACGTTTCCGGGCAGAACCTTGGCGTGGAAGCAGGCACTACGTTCGCATGATGTGCCCCTGGCTACACATGCTGCTCTGAGTAGTGGTAGACGGGCCCTCCCCAGTCCGAAAAAAAACGGTTTCGTGTACAGCCTCCCAATTTTGCAGGTTTTTTTCTACATTATTAGGTGGTTTTCGTTTGGGGCTTATAGCTGTAAGGGTTTGGGGTTCTAGTGTTGAGTCGAGGGGTGTTGCATGTTGTTGCTCAGTAGCTCTTCACAGATTTTCCTGTACAGGAGCAGCAGCAGCACCACCACCATCACCACCACGGTTGGCATCATCACTGGCAGCCGGCCACGGCGGACGCTGAGTTCTGCTCCGACGTGATGGAGGTGAAGATGTGCCATGCCAGGTGCGGCCACGATGGCGCTTGCCACAAGGCATGCCCCATGCCGCANCACGGCGGACGCTGAGTTCTGCTCCGACGTGATGGAGGTGAAGATGTGCCATGCCAGGTGCGGCCACGATGGCGCTTGCCACAAGGCATGCCCCATGCCGCAAGATGCTGATCTTCAGACTAAGCTGGTGGAGAAGATGGAGTGCCATGACAAGTGTGGGGGCGACCGTGAGTGCCACCGTGCCTGCGGCTGCCCATTCCAGCAGCTGCACGAGAAGTGTCCGATGCTGAGCATGGAGGCCCGCATGTTGGCCTAGTAGCATGGACAGGCTTCTGCAATGTGGCTAGCGCATAGAGTGCGAGACTGCTCGAAAGCGATCTTGACTAACGGTGGATCCTTATTATATCTCGACAGGATTCGGAAGCCTCGGAAGTAGGAGCCGCCTAGTACTTGGAACAGAGCGATGCAACTGCAAAGCTGCAGCTTTCTGCCGCGGAAACGCTGCGCTTTGCAGATTTTCCTGTACAGGAGCACCACCAACACCATCACCACGGTTGGCACCATCACTGGCAGCCGGCCACGGCGGACGCTGAGTTCTGCTCCGACGTGATGGAGGTGAAGATGTGCCATGCCAGGTGCGGCCACGATGGCGCTTGCCACAAGGCATGCCCCATGCCGCANCACGGCGGACGCTGAGTTCTGCTCCGACGTGATGGAGGTGAAGATGTGCCATGCCAGGTGCGGCCACGATGGCGCTTGCCACAAGGCATGCCCCATGCCGCAAGATGCTGATCTTCAGATTAAGCTGGTGGAGAAGATGGATTGCCATGACAAGTGTGGGGGCAACCGTGAGTGCCACCGTGCCTGCGGCTGCCCTTTCCAGCAGCTGCACGAGAAGTGTCCGATGCTGAACATGGAGGCCCGCTTGCAGCATTCGCTGTGGTCATGGCACTGAGGGACCATGCAACCTTGCGAAATTGTAATGGTCTACCTATCGAAGACCTCACATCGTGCCATGCGCAGAGCAGCCTCTGACAACCTACAAGAGAACCGTACATCAACATCATCAGAGTAGCATCACCACATCATGCTATCCACACCACCGCCCAGGGCAAACCTTTCGCCAAGAACTCAAGCACTTGGCTCTCACTTCCACTCGGGCCTTGCTTTTCATGAGCCCATTCATGTCCGGCACTATGTCCGGCACTGTCTGGTTCACGACCCGTTCTTCTGCATACTGTAGCTAAGGGCTTGGACAGTTACTGAGAATACCCCTTCTGATCAATCCCCAAAGTTATGCTACCGTATACCCATCTATACTCCCAACCCTTTCTCATCACGGGGGGCCCTACATCACACTAGCTTGTTCGGAAACTCTTGAAGTGCTTCACTGACAGTCGACTCCACTCCCTAAGCCAGCCCACGCTACGTGCATCAAATTAGCGGCCAGCAGTGCAAGTCTACCCGGGCCAGCTCACAAACACCAGGGCTTGAATTAGAAAAAGTCTACGGGCTTGCATGGCGCTGTATTCTAACGGTTCCATTTAGTGTTTTCTGCTGTGTTCGGTCCTATCTTATCAGTCGTATCGGAGACCATCCCATGCTATGCTATGCTTTTCCATTCCAGTATGTTCGGTTCCATGTTCTGCTATGTGACCTGATGTTAAATTATACTACGTTACGTTTTTGTTAAGTTGTATTAAGTCATGTTATGTTGTGATATGTTGTGTTATGCTGCTGTTATGCACCGTTATGTTATATTATGTGTGATCGCTGTGCAGGAGCGTTTCCACCACCATGGTTGGCACCACCAATGGCCTGCTCCCACAAAGGTTGAGTTCTGCGCTGACGTCATGCAGGTGAAAGTGTGCCACGACAACTGTGGCCTGGATCGTCATTGCCACAAGGCGTGCCCCCTGCCTGAGGATGCCGCTTTTCAGGCTAAGCTTGTGGAAACGATGGAGTGCCACGAAAAGTGCCAGGATGGCGAATGCCACCGCGATTGTGGTTGCCCCTTCGAGCAGGTGCGCGACAGGTGCCCGATGCTCTTTGCGCCTTTCACCGACTTTCCTCCCGGGCAGAAACCCGACATGCTGATGGCTGTTCATGTCTAACTAAGTACTGTGGTACCCGTAGCTAGTGCCGCTATGCATGCAGCTCATGATGCATGCTAGCCATGCTTGTACAAAGACTTATCGTAGTGCCTCCTACTGGCCGTCGTCTGAGAGTCGAGGCCAGGAGTTTTATAGCTCAATTGTTTGATGGTGGGGGCCAGACCTGGCTTGAAGCAAGGTCTGAGGTCTGACATTCTGGAAGCTCATGCACCACGGAAGCATTCCAAGGACTGTTTCTGACTCCGTGCAAGGCGAAGCTTCGGAGAAAAGCCTGCCACATGAACTTCAGGTGAACACTTCTGAGAAATCATGGCAACAAAAGTAGAATGGCGTGCAAGTTTTCGAAACCATGCGGAACAACCTGGTCTCAGCTTGTTGCCTTTTATTGTCATCCCTGTCTTTGCGCCAGCCTCTTTGCAGGCTTCTGGCGAGCTTCTCACATCAAGAAGCTGCGCAGCGTCGGCTTAGGGCTTGTCGGGTCTGTTTTAGATTTAGGGAGTAAGTGCCTTTTGTAGGTTGTTTAAGGATTCAGAGATATTCGGAGTTCCAATCACATGTTGGGTCCCGAAAAGGAGCGCGTCGATGCCCATATTACATAGATCTCAAGACACACCTTAAGAGTGGCCAGGTTGAAACTGCGACTCCGGGCGAGATCTGTAGATCGGCCCCGTACCTTATCTTCCCACTCTTGGGGAGATGGAATGTTCATAGCTCAGTACTCGTAGCTCCAGCTGCCAACGTGCAAGCGGAATTTGCAAGACAAGCCCAGGGTGGCTTTCCGGATCAGGTCGCACAAGTTCGACAGAAAGAGTTTGCTCAACATGGCTGAGACCCAGTGTCGTAGTATTATGGTAGGATGCAGTAGACGTAGTAATTTGCTTGTTGTGGCTGTGGTTCGATTACGCACATGCCCTGCTCTCGCTGTCCATCGACACGATCGGTTGAGGAAGCTTCAGCTTCGTGAGATTCCCGGTCATACTCTAAGTCCTCGTTCTTTTGAATGTGTGGGTGGAACTGCGTCTCCATTCGGCGCTCTGCCTTGAATTAGTTCTGCTTTATTTAGACGAACCTTGAGAGTTTATCAGACGTCCGAGCTGAAGCTGGTATTGATCATGCAAATAGCTTACTCAACGCGAATCCGGGCCTCTTTGTGCAAGCCTTCTGCTCAAGCTTCTGGGAGTGAGGTGCCGCTTCCGGCCATCAAAGTTTGCCCAGGTAGTCTGAAGCCCTGAACGCCAAGCTTAGCATAACGTTACTAACAAGCGGCATGAGTAGTAGCTCCAGCACGATGAGGACGATGTGTGTGATCATGATGAGGTTTCGCGATGATGGTTACTCTGGTCTGGCATTGAGACCTTTTTGTATTGACTGCGCTACCGTTCTTCCCCCCGTAGAGAAATAACCTTTAACCTGTACCGTATGGGTACTATAATCCCTATATTACCCCAAAAGTCAACCTTTAGTCCCTTCAGGAAACTGAGCAAGTCAGGAACGAGAGAGAATTTAAGAGCTAGATCCGCTCATACCTAAAACAACAAAGCCACAGCGGAGCATCCCGGGAATTTCAACAGCTATCTCTTGACCGCCGGCCTCGATTTCTTGCGCGGCATGGCAGCAAAGGGCCTGCAGAAGGGGAAGAAAGTCTGGCGCAGCAAAGGCGATGCAACCCGGGCTCGGGTTTCGGGTTCTGCCAGCGGTCGCAAGCTCCCTCAATCAAGGAATATTCTGAAATCATAATCAGTCAGGTTCCATCGTAAGCCGTTGCTAGCTGCTAGTGACGAATGATTTCATAGGTTGTGGGATGGAGTCCCTGGCTAGGATTCGCAGGTCCAGTGTTTCGGAAAAAAAGGTTTTACCTTGCGTTTGCAGCTGAAGCTTGAGGATGGAGGGCTGAGGTTTTTTTAAGGGTTCAAGGTCTAGCACCACAAAGGAACGGTCTAAAATAGTGAGTAGAGATTGGAGAGAGGGAGCGGACGGGAGTAGCCGTGCTCTCTGAGCAGGTTGCCCGCGAGACTATAGAAGCCCACGAACTCGTTCGTGACGAGGAAATGCCCCGAAGCATCTAAAGCGTGTCTGGGTTCAGGTCATGTGGGAGATTCTCCAAAAAGTCGCAACGTTAGCCGAACCAAAGTGAGCACAAAACCGTTTGTCGGGAGGTGCACCCGATCTGAGGTGTTCGGACGCTACTGCCCATAAGAGACAAGAGAAGAGGCAGTACTTTGTAGTGGCAAGTTTGCGGCAATGGGCGGGAGCCTCAAATAATGACAAGAACCGAAGATGGCCGTCGCTTAGAGCCCAGATTAGAGAGCCAGCGTCAAAGGCAGCAGCTGGGCAGACGTGGTCGTGGTTACTTAGAGACAAAGCAAGACCAGGTGCTGGCTTGCTGGCCGCCGGGCTGATGCCAAAAGTGCACTCCATGTTAGGACATGGGAATCTGTTATTTGGCGTCGAGAGTTCTTGGAGTGAGCTTCCTGGTTCGGGTTCGAGAGTGCATGACTCTCGATGTTGGGGATTTCACGGTTCAGGCTTTAGGGCTTTGGGGTGCGCGAGCAGGTCAAAAATGAAAGTTTTCTGCGAAAAGCTGTTGGCTGTTGCCGTGGCTGCATGACCATCTGATCATCATGTAGGCATATCTAACAATCATGTCCCATATAGTTTCTACAGTTGTACTGTATATTAGAATAACACACCGAATCCTTATTCTATTAAGTCATGGAAGCCTTCGTCCGTAAGTTGCGGAATCTTGAGGGCCGTGGTCAGGTGCGATAGGATAACACACGGAACTCGGGTTTTCAGCACAGCAGCCAGTAATTCTGTTCTCGAAGTTCCTAATTAGTCGTAGCAAAAAATTTATAGAACAATACTTCGAGTATCTTCGAGCTCTTTCGATTCGTTTCTGTAGTAACCTTAACATCCTACAGAACATGTGTTCGGGCTTTATCGGGTGTTTCCTCAGGACTCAGGGTTCACCCGAAGCCGTTCTTTGTGAGCGTTGCCTTCTTGATTTTGTCTCAAGCTTACTATATTACTGGAGAAGAACCCCCAAACGACAGACTTGCATGGTTAGAATCCAGATCCCAGTCTCACCAAACCTGGAAGTTAAACTCCCCAAACCCCCAAGACCCCAAAAGCCGAAACACCTCAAAACCTTCTAATACCACAAACCCGCCAACGACTTAAAGCCCTAAGCCTCAAAAACGCCTTACTTCAGCCACGCGCACACACACACACACATCCTCGATCCCTGCAACCCGGAAACTGAGTCCCTAAACGCAACCAAACCCTAAAATCTAATCTCAACTCAACCCTAAACCCCTTTCTCATCCTCGAGGCCCAGCTGCAGTTGACGGAGCCTTCCTCGATCCCGCGGCTCATCGGCGAGCCCCTCTCCACGGCCCCTGGGGCTTTGCGAACAGGGTTTTAGGGGATCAGCTTTTGAAGGGCCTGGGGGGTTAGTTAGGTGTCATATTATATTTGGAGTTCGGGTCTATATGTCATATCGGGCTTATATAGGGTTGCAGCGACCGTGCTTATGAATTAAGATGCTGTCTATCCCTTGTGGCCCAAGTGCCCAATAATGAAGCTGTGGGGCTTAGAGTTTTTTAGGGCAGTGCTATTGTAGGGTTGGTGTTTAGCAAATTGAAGGTACTCGCCATGCGGACCCGCAGGCTTTAGGGACTTGGAAACTTGAATGTATCCGCAGGTTGTGAAGCCCAGAGGGTGTGAAACCACGCGGATGACATCCGACAACTGCATCTTACGCTGCACCAACGGTCTCTGAACATGAAAAAGCCTCAAATTCTCGTCCGTGGATAGTACACCTCAGCGTAAACCAGCTCGGTAGAGCCATCTACCTTGTGTGGTGCACTATGCATCTGGGCACCGTTGGATCTTCTAGGACCTGCTTGGAAAACAGCGCACCTCTTCTTGTAGAACCAGAGTCTAAAGGGCCCTCAAAGCTGTCACGCGGGTGGTTCTGGCTTTGTAGGTACCCATGGCATCAACTCAGTCTTACAATAAACAAGGATCGCAAAAGAGGCCCGGATTTTGGAGAACTGCACACATACCTTGAAGAGATTTTCCCGATCGGCATGCTGCTTCGAGGATGAGTACTTGCTGGCCCAGATGGCGCAGCGTCAGGACAAGGGAGTCCTGGTAACCTTGCGTGGAGTTGTGGGAAACCACCCTTTTTCCTAAACCGACATGTGGAGCCGCGAGAACCCACGCGGTCTCCAGTTTCCTTTCTCCAGGACGCCATGGATTGGGCGGATGCGGCGAACTGCGAGACATTCGGGGAGGAGGCGGGCTGGGACGTGGCGGAGGCTCAGTTGGAAACAGTGTCAAACTACTTGTATTTGATTTGTCGAGCCCCGTACGCAAGCAGTTTCCACCTCAATGAACAGTACCACACCTTCAACCTCTCGCAATTGGGTTCGGGCACGGGCCACGAGCCCAAAACGGCTTGCGGTTTGAGGCCAAGGCGTCAAAAGTAAGCGCCACCACGCTCGCCTAAGCCCTGAACCCCTACCCATAGGCTCCATAGTAGTTCCTTTTTGGAGTTCATATTTAAAATCCTATGAGGTAATCCCCAAAAGGAGAAACTACGGAGCCTCTGGGTAGTCCCAAAACCAAGGACATGCTCTCAGCTCCGACGTCAATCTGCCGACCCGGCCTGGGGGAGCTGTTGGTTGGCCCCTTGGGCCCAGAAGGATTACATGTAATTTAACAAGATGTAATTATACATGAACACACACACACACACATATATATATATATATACACATACATTTCTTTATATTTGTTTATGCACACATACAAGTACATATATACACATGTACACATGATGTATTGCATATCTATATATATATATATACATATATGTACATACAATGAAGGCTGAGACGTTTTGGATTTTAGGGTTTGGGGGAAGCCTTTGCGTATTAACCCGGCACGTCAGAGACCTGGATGCAAAAAGGGTTTGGGGTTTAGGGCGCGGATCAGGGTTAAGGGTTTCAGTTTCTCGCAGGTTTGAGGAGTTAGGTGATAGGGACAAGGGCATTCCAGGGGCGGTTGGAAGTCGTTATTGGGGCGTGAGGAGTTTTGGTATTTTACGCGATCGTATCACACGCGTTATGTCTGCACTTCTGTTAGTCATGTCATGGCTTCTTTTTGGAACATCTTCTGTCAGCACGATGGAATTCAACAATCCTCAACCCTGAACCCTAGGCAACATGGAAGAAGAACCCAGACCGCTGAAGACGAAGGCCCTGGAGGTCAAGTCAAAGAAGCGCCCGTCTAACTTTCTGGTCGGCAGACTTGGTGTCAGGGTTCAGGGAGGGTTTTTGGAGGTTTCGGGGCTGCGGGGTGTTCGGGTTCAGGGCTCCGGGCAGACTGGGACTCAAAGAGGGGCCTTAGAGCCTCTAGGATTCAGCAGGTCATGGAGCCCGAGATGCTCGCAGACCTTGAGCTTGAACCCTGAAGTCCCTCAGCCTAAATCCTAAAACGCAACCTTCTGAACCGTTTCGCCGGAAGTCCGATTTGAAAAGGCTTCGGGTAAGTTAGGAGAAGACTACATAAACCCCCAAAGTGATAACCGCTGACAAGGCACATGTGGATTCATGGGAACTGCAGCATCCAAGTATGCCGGCCGTCTGGGCGCAGTGGAGCTAAACGCGACTTTTCATGATCGTGGCGGCGCGACCTACGACAGTCAGGTGCTGAACTGGAAGCCGTACGTGTAACTGACTTGCTCGAGTGCGAGTGCTAAACATGTCCAACACTTTGACATAGTTCGCATGCAAACGGTGAAAGACTCAATTGCCAAATGAACGGGTATGGGCTATGTGATCATGCGATGTCTCTGAGCCTGACATTTTGAAAGCATAGAATATCTCATAGGACTTGTCCAAGAAGGTAAGTACTTTATTCAATGTATACCCTGAACACAAACCCTGCAGCAGGCAGTTGCTGCTTTCGCGCAGCTTCAGGGTGGTGGGATGATAGTTTCCTTGTTTGGGATTCGCGTGCGCCAGTCTTCCCCAAACAGAAATGCTGAAATGCTTCCATTTGTCAACTCTTACTTTATTGTGCTTTAAGATTCCTTGAAGATTTCCCAGACCTTGGTCCAAATATCCAGGCCCCTGGGATTTCGGGTTTGGGCTGGGGGCTTCGATGGGGATACTCGGACATGTTAGCTAAGTTTGATCAGACCCAGTGGCATTGAAGCTACAGGTTGAGTTTCTCTTCTCCTTACATAGGCTTTTGTTGCTATTATCTGTTGCTGTTTACAGTGTTTTGTTGTCAGTCCTGTTCGTTGTGTTACTGCCAGCAGCTCTTGATTTGGAGGTAAGACTTATTCCTCTCTGAGGACCTTGTTCGTATGAGCTGTGTGTATTTCGAGCATTTCGGTCCCCGGTCGCAGTATATACTATTCGATTCGTGTGCGCTGTTTGTGGTTTAGGGTCCATGCACGAGTCCCAGCTCCTATTTGGTTGAGAGAGGTTGGGCAATGTAGGCTGCAAGAGTGCCCATGCCGGTAAGTACAAAACAGGGGACGATGCCCGGGCTACAGGGGTGCTCCTGATGCTGCCGCTGAAAGGTTTTAAGGTGTATCCTCGAATCCGCCATGTTCGAGGCTTCACAGATCTTATTGGGGTGGGGCTGATTCTATTCTAGGCCTTGTACATAAGTCCCCTAATAGGGGTTATAATCATATTTACCTTAATTATAACCCCACTTATAACTACCCATGAACCTCTTGGGGTAGTAGAATCCCTATATAATCCTTATAATTATGAAAAAGGTTAACCTTTGGTTCCCCATGATACCCCACAAGTAGGTCTATAGGCCTTGCAGGGTAGGTTTGGAGACTCCAAGCTCGAATTGGGAGTTTCCCGAAAATTAGGGGTAGCTTAGTTTGGGGTCCTTATAACAAGGATCCTCCTATTTAGGGTACTATATTAGGGTTCCCTATTTTCGGAAACTCCCAATTGGCGAAGTAAGCCGTTTGCTTTGTTCTTCCCCCCGTGGAACCTACAGGCCAGGAAGTATGCACAGCTCGGCCTGAAGATCGTGGTCAAAGTTTCCGGCTACGCAACGCACGATGTGGGCCTTCGGGATCCGGCAAGCTGGTGGCCATGGCTTCGCCTGAAGTACGCGCCTTTCGCGACTTCCTGGCAATTCTGCAACTCAAGCGTTGCTTTGTTGGGCTGTATACCCCAATAATCAATGTCTCCAGTATAAATCCGAAATCCTCAACCGAAACAATGCACCGGCTTCCCAGATATCTCCAGGTGAATGCTGGGGTTCTGGTGGGTCTGCTCTGGCAGCTTCCGGCAACCTTCGCCTGCACAGACGAGACTTGTGAGCGATTGGAGGCCTTAGGGTCGCTCCTGCGATCAGAGAGCCAGATACTGGGTTTGGTTAAGAAACTAAACTAAACCTAATTGAAGGTAACATAGTCGAGCATGGGGGGTATCTAGTAAATGTTGACAAGGCTTCCCTAGTTACAAGAGCTTGAAACTAAGTTCTGTAGCAAGAACCCAGGACAGGCTCCTGGCTGCAGCTCCGTCACGCCTTCGAGTTCCGAGATTCCTCGTGGTTTGAAAGCGGTCGTGCCGGGGAGATCATGCGCCGACACCGGCTCGTTCTGGTGCGCTCCCATGTCGTGAACGACACGGGATGGGCTGGAGATCTGGTCTCCGGCTGGCATGGCTGCCCTACTGAGGCAGAAGCCGAAAGTGCAGATTTTATCTACATACGTTGCTTTGGCACCAGCGGGCGCAGCGTCGGAGCATACGGCTCCGACGAGTTGCAGCGGATAGCTTCCATGGCCAGAACGGCCAGATCAGCGATCATAATGTTCGGCCAAGGGGATGCCCCCAAGCAAGCGCTGGAGAATGCCTGGCAGATGAAGGAGCTGCTGCAAGGAGACTTTCTCTTCTGTACGCGAAAATGGTGGTAAAGGGCTCCTCTTATCTCTGTGTGAGTGTGTGGGGCTCTTGCGGATGGTGTTTATACTCGCTAGTATGGCTTGTCACAGTCATGGTCCTTTGCTGCTCTCCTACTACTCCCACTGCACTGCTACTGTTCTACTACTGTTACTAGTACTACCACCTACTCCAAACAACAACAGCAGCAACAACAACAAGGAAGCCGCTGCGTTTGCAGCCGCACGGGGTGTGTCGTTTATTTTTGGGAGGTTTTTTGGTCAAAAGCTAGAAAAACCCGTGTGTGGTTTTCGTCAACAAGACGATGTTTCGGACTGTATTTTTAAATAGTTCTTTGTCTTTTTTTTGGTGAGGTTTTTGCGGAAGTGTGGCAAATGCCATGCTTTTCGTCTTTGATTTTTGTTGGTTTTTAGGGTCAGTTGCGAAGTTTTCGTCTGGAAAGCTTCAAAATCCCTAGGTTTTTGCACGGTTGACGTTTCAAAAGTGAAGCAACAAGAAGCGGCAAACCGGCAGCGTTTGAGAAGTAACGCAACAAATGACAGGGAAGACACAAGCCGCATTCGCATGGACGTCATCACCCCCCCCGCCCCATCCCCCCCACCCCCGCACAGAGCTGAAAGACAAATGCAAGTCTAAGCTGGCATGTGCAAAAAGTCGAGAGTCGGCAAAAA
>BGNK01000242.1:8064-35247 GCA_003297005.1 Symbiodinium sp. clade A Y106 | reverse complement strand
CCACCCCCCAAACAGAGCTGAAAGACAAATGCAAGTCCAAGCCGGCATGTGCAGAAAGTCGAGAGTCGGCAAAAATAATGCGAAATGCAACACACACACACACACACACACAGGAAAACACCGAAAAAAACGATGCGAAATGCAGAGATCAACATGTTTTTGCACAGTGCAGCCCGCCGGCTGGCACACTTTTTTTGCTATAAAACACCGCAAAAACCGATGCGAAAGCAAACGCAAAGTTCAATAGCGGCGAAGAAAGTGCCAAAACTCGAGTTTCAGCACATGCCAGCACAGGAATCGCACCACCCCGCCCGGCGGCAGACGCAACGACGCAACGGCTGCCAACAACAACAATTACTACTACTACTACTACTACTACTACTACTACTACTACCGCTGCCGCGCTTGCTGCTGCTGCTGCTACTACTACTACTACTATTCCGATGCTATTCCGACTACTATACTACTACGGCTGCTACTGCTACTACTACTACTACTACTCCTGCTGCTACTGCTGCTACTGCTGCCGCTACTGCTACTGCCGCTACTGCTACTACTAGTACTACTAGTACTACTAGTACTACTACTACTACTACTACTACTACTCCTGCTGCTACTGCTGCTACTGCTGCCGCTACTGCTACTGCTGCTACTGCTAGTACTAGTACTAGTACTAGTACTAGTACTAGTACTAGTACTAGTGCTAGTGCTAGTACTAGTACTAGTCCTAGTGCTAGTGCTAGTGGCTAGTGCTAGTGCTAGTGCTAGTGCTAGTGCTAGTACTAGTACTAGTACTAGTACTAGTACTAGTACTAGTACTAGTGTACTAGTACTAGTACTAGTACTAGTACTAGCACTAGCACTAGCACTAGCACTAGCACTAGCACTAGCACTAGCACTAGCACTAGCCACTAGCACTAGCACTAGCACTAGCACTAGCACTACTAGTACTAGTACTAGTACTAGTACTAGTACTAGTACTAGTACTAGTAGTAGTAGTAGCAGTACTAGTACTAGTACTAGTACTAGTACTAGTACTAGTACTAGTACTGCTACTGCTACTGCTACTGCTACTGCTACTGCTCCTGCTGCTGCTACTGCTACTGCTACTGCTACTGCTACTGCTACTTCTGCTGCTACTGCTACTGCTACTGCTACTGCTACTGCTACTGCTACTGCGACTGCGACTGCGACTGCGACTGCGACTACGACGACTACAACGACCACGACAACAACAACTACTACTACTACTTCGACTGCTACTACCACATGCACCACTACCACCACCACCACCACCACTTTGTAAATCCTGAAGCCTGATCTTTGCAAGGAGATGCGGTGAGCTCCAATCCGACCAACCCCGCCGCCGATGCGATTTCCGGCGAGCTGGTTTCAGGCCACGGATGATGACATTGCGATTTGGCGTTTAGGGTTGTCAGGGCGTTCATGTTTTTTGCTTGGACCAGGAACAGGCATAGCCGCAAAAGGGTTTACGGCACAGGTGTTGGTCTCCAGGACTCTTTGATTTTTGCGGACGGGCTCGTGGAACCATGAACCCTCAAACCCGTACGAAGATCTTTTTACCCGTCTGCTCTTCTACCAAAATCCTGAACCCAGTGAGAGAGTAATACTCACTTGTAGACTTTTCCATCCCCTTCTCATACTACAGGTGTCGTGCTCCGTGTTCAACATGGCCGGGATCGGCGAGTGTTTGTGGATGTTGATGGTCGGCTTGGCTTCCTGGGCTCCAGGCGTGGGAGCAGGGCCTCAGGGTTGTGGATGGTGTAGCTGGGTAGGTCATGGGCTTTGGGGTTGTAGGGTTTTTAGTTTATGACTTACGGGTGACCATATGGATTAAACGCGACCGTATAGCCGAAGTGAGACTTCGGAAAACGTTGTGTTTGAGTGTTTTCACCCCAAAAATGGCGGTCCATGGGAATTGTGAGGGCTTTCAACTGCAGGCATTCGCGTCGCAGAGGCTTGGACCTGCGGAAAGGAGCTGTGCTGAAGAACTTGCGGGTCGAATGCGAAGAGCGTGGACAGCTGGTTCTGAGCGTGCAGTGTGCAACCGGGGACCCACCAGAGGAATCCTGAAATCGAAAAGATCATGGCCCGAAGAGTGTTCTAGGTCCTAAGTTCTGCTGAAGGCTTGCAGCCATGGGTGGGATGTACTGCAAGTGTGCCAGCGGCAATCGGGATCGCTTGACCAATGCCAAAGCTGTTGAGCTTCAGGAAATTCCATGTGCTCGTAGCAAAAGGGAGTACAATAATGAGGCAGCGGACGCACAATAGCACGAGACCTTGTATTCTCTGTTAAAGGCCAGCTCGTATCCAACATCCATCCGTGGCACGGCCAAAGGATTCCTGGAAAATCGTGGAAAGCATCATATGCTCGTCCTATGAGCCCTTTCTCAGCGCAAGCGTCGGAGGTTTCGGAATTGTGACACAAGGCACCAAGGCTCGAAGAACACGAATAATGATTACTTGCATGGGGCACACACCCAAAACTCCATATACCCGAAAGCCTAAACGCTAAGTAAACCCTACTTTTGGGCTGTTTCGAGCGCCAGGGATCCGACAAATCCCCTTATGCAAAGTTGCAGCAAGTCGGAGACCCCCCAAACCCCAAATGCGAAGCCCTTATGAAACCCATGGTTTCGGGTTTGTTCTTGGACCGTCCTAGATGCATTGCTTGAAGGCTTGTGGGGTTCAGCTGTTTTCTTGAAGTTTCTTTGCCCGGAGTTCATGAGGCATGGAGGCGAAAAGGTGTAGCGGCGCTGGCCATGCAGCCAGTGGTTACGTAAGTGTTGGTACATCGTACAGAGCGCCTGCCTCACTGAACTACATCATGCAGGATCCGCAGGATGAGCAAAACCTGCACTTACATCATATTCAAGCCGTATTTCACTTGTCATTGCTGGCATGCAGCACTATAGCCCGGCACCCTGCGCACATGAAGACAATGAGCATGCCCCGAACTAGCATGAACGACAGCACGTTTTGATCCAGCGCCCTTGCTTGCCATGCCTTGTGCAAACGTGGCGTCACATGCAGCGACCCAGGCGTCTCCAGGCCGACGAGTCTGCACAAGCAGTGTGATGCAGCAGAATTCGCAGAACATGCCTGAACTCCACACCGCAATGGTTCAAGCGGCTCAAGTTTGCCCTTCTATTGTCAGTGCCTTCTAGGATTCCACCATGCAGATGCCGGGAATATGGAGGCAAATGAATTTGTCCGCGAAGGTCACGCTCGTCATCGGCGCAGTGGTCATTTTCATCGGCACCAGCATACTCGTCATCGGACAGATAGCGACAGGCAATTGGGGAGGTTCCAGCGATGTCTTCACCAATGGCATCATGGTAGACGGCCTTGAAAGCTTTACATTGTCGCCGAACGTTGTGAACCACAGCGGCACGATTGACGGCATGCGCACATTCTGGAACATGAAGTTCCTCACGTCAGATGGAACAGCAAGGACTTGCACAGCCCACCTGGACTCACTTAACATCACCCACTTGGAGACCGGAAGCCGCGACTTTCTGACGTCGACTTGCTCCGAACTAGGAGGACCCACATCAATTACTTACAGCGGCGCTTACACCCTTTACCAGCTTGGAGACTTCAGGCCTTACCATGACTGGGGCACATACAGCGTTACTAGTGATTACCCGACGTGGGTTTATGACGATACATATATGAGCGAGGCTGCGGTGGGCGCTGTCTTGGTGGGCGGCATAGTGGGTTCTATTGCTTTCTGTCTCTGTTGCATTGGATGCGTCCTCTGCTGTGTGTCCTGGTGTTGCTGCTGTCTAAGCTTTCAAGGTGCTCAGCCTGCTGTCGTGAACGGGGCTTTGCCACCGATGGTTGCTGCCGAGGTCGCTCCCCAGGGTCCCCCGCACCTGCCCTACCAGTCCCACCAGGGCCCCGAGCCGGTCGTCGTCGTGATGGCCCAGGTGGTGGGACAAGAAGAAGGACATCGGAATGAGCAGATTGCGTGAGAATGCTCCGAGCTCCGATCCGGTGGTTTTTCCTAAGTTCGCAAGATCTGAGCTACGGAGAACTGCAGCTCATCCGGATCGCAGAGGGGGCTACGGGAGAAGCCTCGCCAAACGGCGAGAGGCCCTGGGGTCTTGGTATCGACCCGAGATTGTAGTCAGAGGGTTCCCCGAACGGTCCGTCCTCTTGTGCCTAAACCTAACGAGCCATAGTTGGGCAATTGTGCTAATGATCACGTGGCGTCAAGCACCGCCACCAAAGCGCCGTTGCTTTTCCTCGTGGCCACCGGTCTTGTTGCTTTCGGCCTCCGTTGTTGAGGTTCATCATGTGGCAACTGCAGCGGCAGTTTTCCTCACCTTCATTTCAGGGCAGAAAAGGGACGCGTGTGGATCCTGAGCATGTGGGGTGGCATGAAACTAGGAGTTTCTCTGAGCTCCACGTTGGAGCCAATGCTGCAGGGTAGCGGACGTTGAGGTCGCCGTGGCTCGAGTCGAGCCGTATCGAACACACAGGAGCAGACTGTTACTTAGCAATAGTATCCCCGTATAGTTTCTAAATTACAGTCATCGTTTACTCATACGATAGAATCCAAAAAATCCAAAAAAGTCCACTTATAGGCCCCTGTATAATCACACCCAAAACCTTGTTCTAAATATAATGGTTCCTTGGAACCCCCACATAGGGATAACATAATACCTGCAAAAAGACTGATGAAGGCCCCTGCATTGATCACAATCAAAAGATCATGACCACCAAAACTTGAAACTCTATTCTACGCACAAATCGAGAAGTTTACCACAGCAAATCAAATCAAGCTCGCTGTAAAGGCATCCTTTTCTATGTGAATAGCAGTGCTGCTGAGTTCTGTTCAGCTGATGAGCCCGAGAGCCCTGGGCCCTCTGATAGGAGTGAGTATGGTGTGTTAAGGTTTATAAGGGCTCAGGGTTTTAAGTTTTGGGCTCCGCGGCATTCAGTCTTACAAGACACCCGGGAGAGGAGGTGGCCGCAGGTTTTCGGGAACTTGTTGGGGTGGCTGAGGAGAATTAGGGATGAACACGGACAGGATAATGTGTATACATAACTACAGACAGACAGACAGACAGACAGACAGAGACAGACAGAGACAGACAGAGACAGACAGAGACAGACAGAGACAGACAGAGACAGACAGAGACAGACAGAGACAGACAGACAGACAGAGCAGCACGCAGACATACATACGCACCTTGAGCTATGTTGGGCTGCTTGTCGTCATGCAACGGTATATTCCTGAGTTGAGACAGCTTCAAGGGCTTCTGTCTTGAGTTTGAGGCTTGAATATGGTGCAATGGATGGGTCGTCCACAGAGCCCCATAGAATCCGCTCAGCTGCTTTTGGGCTCCTGCTGGCTTAGCCTCGTGTCTCCCGCCACTCTTCTCCGTGCAGCAGAATCGCAGCCATGGGCCCCATGAAGGCAATGAAGGCCTGGATGTGCTTCGTGAGTGATGTGAGTGCAGTGACCTAGCGATTCTGTCGCGAGGATTCCGAAGTGTTCATGTCGTGTCTGTGTGTCCGCGTGTCCATGTGTGAANAGGCAATGAAGGCCTGGATGTGCTTCGTGAGTGATGTGAGTGCAGTGACCTAGCGATTCTGTCGCGAGGATTCCGAAGTGTTCATGTCGTGTCTGTGTGTCCGCGTGTCCATGTGTGAATTGTTCTGGTTGCGCAGCTGGCCAGGCGATGAAGTCCATGAAGGCGATGAAGGCGGCCCGCGCAGCTCCGAAGGGCGAGGTTGCCAACCAGCTGGCTGCGAGCACGGGCTTGAAGAAGAGCGACGTGATGACCGTGCTGGATACCCTGGCCGACATCGGCGCAAAGGAGTTGAAGAAGGCAGGCAAGTTCACCCTCCCAGGACTTGTGATGATCAAGACCCGCAAGAAGGCGGCCACGAAGGCCGGGAAGAAGATGATGTTCGGCAAGGAGGTGAAGGTGAAGGCAAAGCCCGCCAAGACCGTGGTGAAGGCATTCCCTGTCAAGGCCAGCGGCCCCAGCGAGCATCCTCNGGCCACGAAGGCCGGGAAGAAGATGATGTTCGGCAAGGAGGTGAAGGTGAAGGCAAAGCCCGCCAAGACCGTGGTGAAGGCATTCCCTGTCAAGGCCAGCGGCCCCAGCGAGCATCCTCAGAGGGTTCGTTGAAGTAGCGTGCATTTCCACGCAAGCGGACTCGACATGTGCATGTCCGTTTGTTGTGAGCGTGAGGTTGTCTGAGCAAGTCACGCCATCCAGTGTTGCAACGTTCACGCCAAAGTAGTTCGTATTGTTAAATTGTTGTCGGATGTTCTCGGCATGAGCTACAGGGTCACATTTGTCCGTAGGGTTCCTGCACACAAATAGGTTCGAGGAGGAATTTGCTCAGGAACACAAATAGGTTTGAGGAAGAATTTGCTAAGGCTGCGTGCATCCGAGAAATTATGGGTTCAAGGTGTCGCAAGAGGGGCTGTTGCAGAATTCAGAGGCCCCCCTGCCAGGCCGTGAAGGATCAGTTCTGAGGCGATGGCTTCCTGAAGTGCCAACAGTTCCCATGGGTTTTGCGTAGTGGATGCATTGCCTTTGCAGTCAAGCAGAGCACTCATCGCGAGGCGAGTGCGCGCAAGTTTTGGGACTGCACTAAGGCTGTGCATATGCTTCCAGATCTGCAATGCATCAAGGATTTCAATCTCGATGTTGAAATGCAGTGGCCGATCGTTCTTGTTGTGTTTCAGAGGGATGCACTGCAGTCTTGATGCTTCTAATCTGTATACATTTACATATGTGATTTGGCCCTGTGGCGACTGCGCAAACGAGCTTGAACTGAGTAGCCACACTGCACGGCTGAGGCGGCTGCTGCCTGCTTCTACGTAGCACTACCGCTACGGCTGCAACTGCTACGAATTACCACCACAACCACCACCAGTGCCACTGGCACTACCAGTGGCAGCACTACCACCACTACGACTCCTGCTCATGCTCATGCTACTT
Source organism: Symbiodinium sp. clade A Y106 (assembly GCA_003297005.1). Lineage (NCBI taxonomy): Eukaryota > Dinophyceae > Suessiales > Symbiodiniaceae > Symbiodinium > Symbiodinium sp. clade A. The sequence goes on along the minus strand of BGNK01000242.1, from coordinate 28,255 downwards.
CCGTTCCATTTGCGCTACTACTGCTACTGCCGCCCCTGCTGAGCTCTACTACTACTACTACTCCTACTACTCCTGCTGCTGCTACTACAACTACTACTACCACCACCACAAGTTTGGTTGAGGCTGACACTCGGTAATTGCTGCCGGGTTGCATGCATGCAGCCCTGCAATGCAGTGAGGAGTACAAGTGCATCCTGGGCTCGCGGCTCTAACACGGAAGATCACACTATTACGCTCTCGCTCTCGCTCGCTGTCTCTCTCTCTCTCTCACTCTCACTCTCACTCTCACTCACTCACTCTCTCTCTCTTTCTCTCTCGCTCTCTCTCGCTCTCGCTCTCTCTCTCTCTCTGTCTCTCTCTGTCTCTCTCAGTCAGACTCTCTGTCTCTCGGGTGTTTGGGGTGGAGACAGGTCGAGGGTTTTTGCAGGGGTTGCAATCTTAAGGAGGTTTGAGGATTTAGACTCTAGGGAGTAAGGTTTCAGGGGATTTACATTCAGGGTTTGGCTTCATGGGTAGTGGTAGCTGAAACACGTATAAGGGCTATCTAGCTACCAGAATGCAGCGCAATCCAACAGACCGAATGAAGCCCTACGAGTACGCATGCTGTCAACGTCGTCGTAGTAGGAACAACAAGCGGAAGCAGAGTGGTGGTGGCAGCGAGGGCGGATGGAGCATGCGTTGTAGTCATGCAAAAGAAGGAGGACGAGCAGCAGCAGCAGCATCGGCATGACGCTAGTAACATTGCTTGGCAGACAAAACGTTCGCAAGCTGAAAGCCAGACAGCTTTCTGCCAGGTGACGCCGATGCTGCCGACCTCGATCAGAACCCGCGGACCTTCGTGCGAGTGGAGGGCTCATCCGTCGTCGGCAATAGACCTCAAGAGCAGTCATTCAGGCCCCTATGCTATATGAATACTTAAGGAGAGCTAAGTTGAAACCATCGGAACGAAGGAGCCTAGGGTGCTGGGGTTTGGAAACCTTTGTCCATCTATACTACGAAGCAGCAGGGACCGACGATGGTCGCCGAGCAGCTTTTCCTGCATATGCAGCGTAGCGATGAGAGCGCGAGGAGCTTCCATGGACTCCTTACGCGCTGAAAACCCGAAACTCCGAGCACCTTGTAGGAGGCGCAAGCAACAGAAAGCAACCAGGAACCGCACTCGGTATCACCGCTGACTGCCGAGAGCAGGGGTCGGATGTTATTTAGCCACTCGCTAAGGGAGGTCTCATAGTAAAGCAGGTGTACTATAGGGGCCTTAAGAATTAGAATAGGGTTTTGGGGCCCATGAACATACTTTATAATAAGGAACCCCCAAGCTGGTATTGGTAATTATTTAGGCCCCTATAGTATGTGTAGTGAGAGAGTGGGTTTTGGAGTTATGCGGTTTACCCACTAATCACTGCCACAAGAATGAGAAGGACCGGGACAGGCAGCAGCAGCAACAGAGGTCTTATTCGCCATACCACTGATGGCAATCGTAGGCATAGTATTCGTTCCGCTTGTCTAAAAAGAGTGTCAAGCGTTTGCCCGTGCCTCCCTGTGTATTTCTCTAATGACCAGGCTGTCCAGTACTTTTCCACAGTCGGTATAACCCAGGCCTTTTTCTGGGTGGCCAGGCTATTCTGCCCAGAGGCCATGCATGGGCACACCTCTGGACTGTCCCGGTTGTGATACTTGAGAGTTCAAACCTTCAAGTCAAATTGACAAACCTAAACACCAAATTTTGAAACCTGCTGCCAGGGTGCGCTCCAATGTGCCCTGGCGACCCTGGCACCCGGCAAGCGCAGAAAGAAAATGAAGCGGAAGCAGGGTATGCATGGAAAGCGCGCAATTCAGGACTTGGGGCTGTTGGGCTTATATGGCTGAGACATTTTGGAATGGCCTTGGTGTAGAGTTCATAGATTTTGGATGATTTTGGTGGTGCTTGCAGTGCGATACACCCTCAGCTGAGCAGTGACTTGCTCACGCCAGTCGCTCAAAGGGTTTTTCATTCGCCAAGAGCTGAAACACCCGCTGGGGTTGCGGGTTTGGAGTTTGGAGTACCCTAGCTCAAGGCTACAATGTGACCCAGCGCAGCTCTGGGTATTCAAGTCATGCTATGAAACGGAACATCGCACAGCACAGCTGCTGAATGACTTTGTCCGTTCCGCAGCTACTGAGCGTCAAGTAGCGTTTCACGGAGGGCTCTGGAAACCTCTCGAAGAGAGGCAGTCGGTGCTTCCGGCTTCTAGACACTGCGTTGCCATCCTGGGTGCTAGACTAAGAAGCTCTACGTGCCGAACAGGGACTGTGAATGATGACGTGCCCAAGTCTATATACGAGTGAGTAGGTATATATGGTTTTCAATACTTCACGAAGGCTTCAGTACTGTGGTGGGGAAGTCGAGCAAGGAGCATTCAGCATTCAGGCTATCAACTCCCAAAGCCTCAAGCCCAAAGCCCAAAGCCCAATCCAAATCCGAGCTGTTCTTTCCACGCAGCTGGCAACCTGCACCCCGGAGACCGGGGCCGACCCACCCTGGTCACATGCCGAGACCACCCAACGCCTGAGGAGGTCACATGGGTAATGCCTGGAGCTTGGTTACATGTGGGGTATTGCTCACGTGCTTCATCTGTCGCATTGCAAGAGAGTAGATTCTATACAGGCGCAAAGCCCGAAACCTACTGCCCCAAAGCTGAAAGGTCCAGTCGTTGCTATTTTTATGCTGTCCTCATCTCTCGCAAAGTCGTTCTCAAATGTTCCGCAGACTTCAAAAGTTTGTCCAGTCTCACTGGGCCATCTCAAAAGCGGAAGGCATGAAAGCCATCTTCAATTGTTGAGAAATCTGCTGCTGTGGGTACGATGATGGCGCGGCAACGACGACACCACAACGACAAGAGTCTATATTCGTTATTAGAATCACCAACTTCTGTGCTGAGAACTACGTGCATTTGTCTTTCGCCGTCGTGCTGGTCTCCCGAGGCCGCAAATGGTCCCCTCGCTGTCGCTTCCGACTACTGGTCCTGCCGCTGCGCGCAGACGCTGGACGGCAGGATGTTGACGCCACATTATGCATACATTTGTAATGTAGACCATGTATTCTGCTTTGGTAAGGAGAGTATTGGAGATTGTGTGCTAAACCAGCTATTATAGCAATTATAGCATTTGTTAAAGTGCGTTGTATACACTGGCGTTCAATGGTGTTCAGAGAGACTGGTGGAGGTTTCTCTGGCAGGTTCCTAAGGCCCAAACTACCCCAAACTTCACTGTGCCAAAAATTACCAAAAGAAAGGTGTCCTTTTTTTGTATCCTTCCAATAAAGATCACATTTTCAGGGTCGATATTGGGGCCCGGGCGCCATTTCATATCACGATGTTTGGGTTCTTGCCTGGCCAGTTCGAGTTGCGAGAGCGTAAACGGCCATTGCTCAAGCTTTTGCCAGTTTTGTGTGCCTCTTAGTCCACTTGCCGCGACGCCATGGCGGAGCCAGCACAGAAGAAGGCGCGCACCTTCCTTTTCTCTTCCGAGTCGGTGAACGAAGGCCACCCGGACAAGATCTGCGACCAGGTCTCAGATGCCGTCCTCGATGCCTGCCTGAAGGTGGACCCTAAGAGCAAGGTGGCTTGTGAGACGGCCACCAAGGACAACATGGTTATGGTGGCTGGTGAGATTCTAAGTTCCCCAGTGGTATACCCTTTTGCTCTGTTCGTTTTAGGGTTCCCTTCTTCAAGCTGAATACCATAAAAAGGGTACCCTAATTGTTGAGGGGACAGTGGTGCAGTGCGACTCTGTCAGCTGGACGTATGGGAAAACAGGGGGCAGTGGGGAACCCAGGATTACCACTGCAGCCAAGCTCGACTACGACAAGGTCGTGCGTGGAGTGGTGGCGCAGATCGGCTTCGACAGCTTCGTCGATGATCTCTCCAGCGTGGACAGCAAGGGCTTGAGCCACAAGACCTGCGAGGTCTTGGTGCGCATCAACAAGCAGAGCCCGGACATTGCCGGTGGAGTGCACGTTGGCAAGGACGAGATGGACATTGGTGCCGGAGACCAAGGCATCATGTTCGGGTATGCCAGCGACGAGACTTCGGATTGCATGCCTCTGACGCACAGCATGGCCACCCGGCTTGGCAAGACCCTGACAGAAGTGCGCAAGAGCGGTGAGTGCTGGTGGCTCCGACCTGACGGCAAGACGCAGGTGACGATCGAGTATATGCAGCACCCGGATGGGTCTGTGGAGCCGAAGAAGATCCACACTGTGGTGATCTCTACGCAGCATGCGGAGCCATCCAAGGCTAAGCGAACTCAGGAGTGTGCTGGCTACACCGGTGCCGAGATGGTTGCACCGAGCATGGAGCAGATGAATAAAGAGATCGAGGAGAAGGTCATCAAGCGAACTCTTCAGCAGATCAAGCTGAAGAACGGCCAGCCTGCCATCAGCCTCTATGGCAGCCACACACACCTGCACATCAACCCCTCCGGCAAGTTNGAGAAGGTCATCAAGCGAACTCTTCAGCAGATCAAGCTGAAGAACGGCCAGCCTGCCATCAGCCTCTATGGCAGCCACACACACCTGCACATCAACCCCTCCGGCAAGTTCATCATCGGTGGTCCTCAGGGCGACGCAGGCCTCACCGGCCGGAAGATCATCATTGACACCTACGGAGGCTGGGGAGCCCACGGTGGTGGCGCCTTCTCTGGCAAGGACCCCACCAAGGTGGACCGCTCCGCTGCCTACATCTGCCGTCGGATGGCCAAGTCCGTGGTCAACAGCGGCTTGAGCGCACGCTGCCTGGTGCAGCTGTCGTACGCCATCGGCGTGGCCAAGCCCCTGTCCCTGTTTGTGGAGACTTACGGCAGCGAGAAGGGCAGCCTGACCGTGGACGACATCACGAAGGTGCTGAAGACTGAGTTCGACTGCCGTCCGGGGGCCATTGCTCAGTCCTTGGCCTTGCGGGAGCCAAAGTATCAGGAGACAGCTGCCTACTGCCACTTTGGCCGCGAGCCCGTCACCAAGGATGGCATCAAGTTCTTCGAGTGGGAGAACCCTAAGGATTTGGCCAAGTACAAGACCATGAGCACGGCTCAGGTGGATGCTGCCTTGAAGGCCAGTACGTACCTCACGAAGTGGGTGGACTAAGTTCAGGAGGTGACCCAGAAACCTGGATTGCCTTTCTTCGCCGGACCCAGACAGCGTGCGATGCCAGATCCGCCAGCCTTGCGCCGGCGCGTTAGGCAGAGCGAGCCCATCTGGACGGCCAATCGTGCAAACGAGCTGAGTGTGCATAGAGAACAAGAAACTCAACGTGTCCGAAGGGGTTTGGTTTTGCTGCGGGTGTCGTTGCTTGACACAGTGGCGTCGTCGGTTACACAGGGAAAGACACAATGTAGCTAGCCGAACCATATGCCGCATACAGCAGAGCATATCCCTTTGTTGGCCCGCGCACACGGACCTTTGTGTGCCGCAGTGAAGGCAAGGGCTCGTCCTGCAAACGGTGTAGTTCGGTGAGGGGTCACATTGCATTGATGTCCCAGGACTTACCGGCCTCACGCAAAAAGAGCAACAACACCCCAAACTGCAAAACTTTGAGAAACCACTATAAGCCCTAAAATCCTGCAGCCTTATAAAACCTTCAAAACTTAAGGCCATAAAACATTGAAAAGCCCTACCTCACGGCCCGAGGAAGAGAGATCCACAGTCGAACTCGCAGTCGGGAATCACAGGCAAGCAGCTTTAGGCTTTAGGGGTTTGAGAGTTTTATGGGGTTTGAGGGTTTATGGGATTTTAGGGTCTATGGGGTTTTAGGAATTAGGGTTTTGGTAGTTTTCGGTGGTTTGTGGTTTCATGTTGCTGCGGATTAAGGGGAAGGGGGTCTTGTAGTTATGGTTTAGGGATCGAGGTTCTGGGTTTTCTCGGAAGGGGATTCCAGAAATAGGTACCCCTGGCCATCCAAAATGGTTTCTTGTCAATTTCGTGTGTTGGGTGTTTAAGGTTTGAAATTCCTGGTACTTGTGGGCGGTGCCAGGTTTGGTTTATGCACTCATGATGTTATAGTCTAGGACATACGGCTTCGGGACGTGTTTATTCGCACATGCAGGCTACATTTCAAGCATGCTTAAGAACATGATGACGTTTGCGCGATCAACGAACAGACTTTTTGACACGGTGTGGTCAACAACAGTAGCAGTGCCAGTGGTAGCGCAGGCGTAGAAACCCGGTGGTAGATGAGTAGCTGGAAATTTTTGTAATTCTGAAGACGGGATCCTTCTTTTTTACCGCCAGGTGAGGCGGACGGCGCCGACCTGGATCTTGAAGATCATGCAGCTCGGCGCAAGCCGGTAATATAGGGGCCTAAATAATCAACAATAATATTCCTAGGGTTCCTTATTATAGTTATAGTATAATATGCCCCAATTCTAATTTCTACCGCCCCTCTATAGTACCCATTTACAGATCCCTTATAGTATCACTTACAGACCCCGTTAAAGGAACCTTATTCTATATAAATATTAATTATTACAGCCCCTGTATTACAGGTTCAAGACTTGATCTGGTGCCTGCCTCCCTTGAGGTCAGGGGATGGTCTGGTCCCACCTTAGTTTCCGAAAACTAGGGGTACCTTATTTTGAGGTCCTTGTAATGAGGATCCTTCTATTTAGGGTACTATACTAGGGTCCCCTATTTTCCGAAACGCCCATATTATTAGCAGCTAGCACGCCATGCAAGCCCTCCCCTACATCAACAGGCTGCTGGGGATTTTAGCTCAGACTGCGAAAGGACCACCATATGCCCGTGTGAACTAGGTGAACGTGGGTGTCTACATACTGTATTCGCAAACCGCGCAGTGCACAGATAGTCCATTTGGGGGTGGCAGACTTGGCGAGAATTGATTTGGGGGGTTCACAAAATGGCACTTTGTCGGCGGTCGCTGTAACGGGGTCCATTTTTGTCTGAACTCCCATCTGTTTCGCAGTTTCAGCAATCTTCGGGCATAGTTGATGGAAGCAGTAGCAGAGGCCTGTCATTCATGTGACAGAGCGTAAAAATCTCGCCTATGTGCTGCGATTTACAAACCCGTCGGTTCTCATATTTGCATTCGGGATTGCAGCTTCTGGGCGTATCAGGGGCTAGGCTTTGCTCACCCCGGGTTTCAAATCAGGACAAGATCGCCATTGCAGACCCAAGCCGCTTTGCAAAGTATTCGGCAGTGGAGAACGTCGATGAGCCGAGCCCTCGCCTCCACGCGAACACCCTAAAGGCACCACTGACTGGGGTTTCTTCAGCAGCGACCGAGTACGGATCATCCCTCCTCGGGTAGTATACTCAACAAATACTCTTGCTCCGCTCCTACTACTACTACTACTCTATTACTACTACTTACTACTTACTACTTACTACTTACTACTACTACTACTACTACTACTACTACTACTACTACCACTTGGTTACCACCACCACCACCACCACCACCACTTCCACCACCACCGCCACGTCCACCGCCACCGCCACCACCACCACCACCAACAACAACAACCTAAGCTAGCAGTGGCAAGAGGGTTGCCACCCACACACACCTTAACAGATTCTGAACTGTGTAGCATCTGAAGAGCTGATGCTGCCAGGCTGTTTACGTCACGAAGGAGCCCGTCCTGCCCGACGACAAGGATATCGGGTACGGGAGGGTGCGGTGTTTAGGGTTGGGGCTCATTGAAACCTAACAGTTAAACCAAGATGGCTACGGCTCGAGACTCCAAGCTAACAAGCTCACGACTCCATGGCGACATTCCGTACGTTGAGCGTGAGATACCATTGCATCCCCGATGATGTTCACGGCCGTCGCCCTCATCAGCTTTGTTTCGTGCATATCAGAGGAAGTTCTCTGGGAGGTGATGCCACCAGACCATCAGTCATTGCAGCACCTTACGTTCTTGGAGGTTCTGCATTTTGAGCAGGGGGTGGAGCCAAAGACAGGCACGACCATCACGACTCGGCGACGGATGCCCAGCCAGGCACACTTGGCTGTTCAAGGCCCCGGTATAGTTCCGTCGGATTTCATGAGTTTCATGCTGCCGGACGCGTTAAAATCCAAGTACGTAGATGAGGCGACCTTGGGCAGCGGCACCTTTGGTGTCACTTTCCTGGCCATCAGGAAAGCCGACAACCAGAAGGTGGCTGTAAAGGTCTTCAAGGTTGACAACGACTGGGCGACGCCGGCAACATGCAGATCAGAAGGTTGCAAAAATCTTATAAATGCCAGTGCTTCGGAATGTCTGGACACCCAGCGCATCCATGAGGCTGACAATCTGGACAGCGAGGCGTCCGATCACGTGGTAAAGTGCCTGGACGATGGCATCACAGGCCACACTGCCGGCACTCAGCCATTTTACATCCTTTGCTCGGCGCGACGATGTGGACAAATGGTGAGGGAAGAAGCTGAAGCAGAACCTCGCTGATGCCCTCTATGTGCAACACTTGAAGTCTGTGTCCAAGGGCATCTACCTCGGCCTCCGGTTCATGGCTGAGAGCAAGACCGCGAACCAGTGGGTTCACATGGACCTAAAACCTCAGAATATGGTGATCAACGAGGACACCGGTCAGACGGTTATCGTCGACATGGGCACCGTGCTTGGCCAAGGGTCGCTGCACCCTGATCTTCCGACCCCCCGAGGTTGCGCACCTGTTTTATCTTTCAGCCAGTGGGCTGGCAGAAGCAAGGGTGGGGTCCTTCGACGTACACTCCGCTGCCTTGTCCATCCTTGACATGGCAACGGATGGGAAGTCTTTGAACTCCGGGTTGGTGATGCCAGGGGGAGCCGCCCTTGCTGCAGTACCCGTCCTTCCATACTTGCTCACGAACGGAGTTCAGAACTCAATGGCAAATTGGGCTACGGTGCAGGAGGTTGTGGACTGCCCGAAGAACCGGGCCAGCCCCGGCACGCAGGAGTTCCTCAATGGCTTGCTCAAGTGTACGACTGATGTCTCCATCGTGCACTACAAGAAGTTATTCAATGAGCGTCTTGAGGCGATCCGGAAAGCAACTGGCGATGAGCGCAAGGCAGCATGGGCGAGTCTCGTGCACTGCCGCACCTCCAAGACGCTTGCCGCCACCCCAAACTTTTACTCTCTTCCCGAGATGCAGGCAACGCGTGTGCCGAAGTTCTTCTGGACCGTGGTGGATGACTGGATGGAGACAGGCTTCGACGAGGTACTCTTGAAGGCCCTGAGCACCGAGCCAGCTGAGCGAGATCCTGGAAGTGCAGTGGTTCAACGCGGAAACGCCGAAGGTCTCGGGCACGTCGGTGGAGTTCACTTGCCCAGACTTTGCGGCTTCCCAAGCCCATCATCAAATTGGTGCGGGCTTTGTTGCTTCCATCTTGCTCGTGGTGACCTGGTGCGTTTGCTGCTGTGGAACTTGTGCCACCTGCTGTTACTGTTGCCCAATTCCTGCCTGGAAGTGGGCCAGCGTCTGGGGAGGCATCTTGGTCGTGGCCTCTCCTCTTGTCGCATTCTTCTTGATGGAGGGCATCTTCCTTTTCTGCGCGTTCTTGCTTCTCATGGTCCCCTTCGGCCTGGCGATGATATGCCTTCAACCCATTGCAGAACGTGCAGGGGAGGGCTCAGCGGAGAAGGAAAAGAGGGCGAAGGTTGGAATCATCTGAGCCTGGCGGCTGCACACGCTCAGTACCTGTTCAATCCCTTGGCAGCTGTGGCCTTGATTCCTCCGGACCTGAAGCTCGAGCCGTTCCCGCTTGGCGGGAGACTGTATATCTGGGCTGCATTGGCAACGTCTCTAGGACTCGCCGCCACATCGGCATCTCTCTGTGCGGCAATTTCAGGCTTCAGTGTATGATTGGGCGCTCTGATGCCCGAGATGTCTCAACAGGATCTACGCTGGAGCTTCAGGCTGTACACTTACTAGAGGTTACTAGAGGAGTGAGTAGCCCTTAAACTTCTGGGTTTGGTCTTGGTTTTGCTGACACTAGCGGTTCAAGCCCTAACCCACGCCTACAAGAATTTCTCAGCATGGGGGTCGAAGTGTCTCAGATTCGTGCAAAACCTCAAGCTTAAGGCCTTGAGACAGGTCGAGACAGGTTATGGACGCCAACAGTTTCACCATGCTTCTCCAGACTACGCGATGCTTCAATGCTCTGGTGGCAAAAAAAGGTCATGAGCCTCCAGCAGTACTGGTCCGCACTGATACCTGAATGCTTTAGTCTGTTCTGCGGCTGCCGAACGAACTCCTATCTAGAATATTTATTTGTATTCCTTGCCTTATATTAAAGCTTAGTGTGCTATCCGTGAGCATTGTGACCGCATGTTTCACTTGATTTCCATTTCGATTGTTCCGGAGAAGATGGTTTCTGCAGCCTTTAGTTTTTGAGTTATCCTGTATCTTCTCCGGACCCAATCGTCTATGTCCAGCTAACCTCTGAGCGTGTCGACTTCGTGGTACAGTAGGTTTCACTTCAGGCCCTCAGCTCGTCGACTTCCTTTGAAATTTTGATGTTATCTCGGTATAATTGTTGTTCAGGACCTGACATTGATGGTGGGTCAAAGTTGCTTAACTTGAGGCTCGAGTTGGGTGTAGTCCTTGGCCTTACCTTGCACTTTCTTGTTGTCCGAACCTGACTCGAGCAATTTCCTGTAGTCCGAGAGAACCTGTGAGACCTCATCTGGCTTGTCCGAGTTGCGAGAGCGTAGCAATTAAACCAAACCGAGAATTGGAGGGCCCACAGGGCATTAGGGTTTCGGGCAGGAGCGCTGACAACAATTTGGGAGTTTCCGAAAATTAGGGGCACCATATTTTGGGGGTCCTTATAATAAGGATCCTACTATTTAGGATACTATATTGGGGTCCCCTATTTTCGGAAACTCCCATTTAGGTTCTCGGGATGTCAAACAAGAGAACATCTACGATTAAAATTCCCACGTAGGCCTGGTCAGCCCATCGAAACCGACTGGCACTGTGCTATTTTCTACATACAGTAGGCGATTGTCAAAATTATGGTCCGTCTTTGGGTCCTATATACAAAACGGCACCTAGGGGCCCTAATGTTGACAACCACCCACATGCTGATTTCGCCTTAGCAGCCTTATTCTGGAGACATCTTCGTAAATGTGTTCACATACACAATTATAGACAGAAGCAAGTGTGGATACGCAAGCAAGCCAGTGCATGCGTGCTTGCGGACCACATGTATGTGAGAACCTATTTCGAAGGAGCGGTTCCCGGAGAGGCCACCGGACACCACGCCAAGCGCAAGAACGATGCTTCGCCAACCGGTTCTGGGATGTGTGGGTTTTGAGTTTTGAGCACGCAAAATTTCACCACAAGCCTTAACCTGAACTCGATTAATGGGCTTAGGGTTTGGGGTTTCGGTGTTGCTCTTGGTTTCGATATAAATAAACAAATAAATATAAATATAAATATACATAAATAAATAAATATATATATAAATAAATATATATATATATATATATATTTGGCTATTGAGTTTGTTCCAAGCCCAGAAGCCTCAATAGCACTGTGCTTCAGAATCCAGGTGGCACTACAAATTATCATGCTACAGCTTGGTATGCTCCGAAGCTCTCTTTTCACCCTTCAGCCGCGTAGGCAAAGTAGGGTTCTGGGTTTGCAGGTCTCCGGCCACGTATAATCCTAATTAAGATAACAGCATCAAAATCAAGCATGGAACCCCCCCCCCAAAAAAAAACAAAAAAAAGCGCGTGAAGCCCATTGGCGTCGGGTTTAGGATCTAAGGACAAAGACTGGACTCAAATGTGACTAGACTTGAGCCCAGCAGCAAAAAATGGGTCCATGTCCTTCAGCGAGATGCTACCCTGTTTGGGCTTCCGTCTTGGTTTATCAGGACTGACGGTTGAGGATGCCCATATGGCGTCCTTTGCAACCAATTAGCATGCGGCCTGGAGTGAGTTTTAAAACCGCCAAAAAGCGTGTACTAGTAGGGATTCCAGCATGAGGTAGTTCTGGGGGCACCCCTCGAGACCTGAGGAGGCATTCAAGCTGGGCGCGAAGCACGATGCGCTATTCTGTGGGCTCCGAGTTTACTGCCTCGCTCCTCGGCTTAGCAGTCCGGGCTTTGGAAAACAGTTGGGATCTATATGGGAGTTTCCGAAAACTAGGGGTACCTTTTTGGGGGTCCTTATAATAAGGATCCTACTATTTAGGGTACTATACTGGTGTCCCCTATTTTCAGAAACTCCCATATAGATACATCGCTAAGCCCTAGAAAATGGTTGCCTACTGGGCGGAAGGAACCCCTGGGGCCCGAGTCTTTGAGGGAGCCACCGAACAAAAAACGAAAGCCCTTAATGGTTTAGGGATTAAGGTTTAGTAATCCCCAAACCCCCTAGCAAAAAGAGCCCCAACACCTCGAAGCCTCGAAGCTGATCAAGATTTCAAACTCTACTATAGGGGCCTCAATAATTACCACTACTATTTTGGGGTTCCTTGTTATAGTTATAGCATAATGGGCCCAGAACCCTATTCTAATTATTAAGGCCCGAATGGCTTCAGGCCCCAAAACCGGCAAAAGTGAAAACTGAAAGCTTGCCACAAGCTCCGCACTTCCTAGAAGTAGAGTAGGTCACCTTTAGCCTTTTTGGGGTAGTATAATCCCTACATAATCCTTCTATCATGCAAAAGCTTAACCTTTGGTTCCCCATGATACCCGACAAGTAGGACTTTCTATGAGGTCCTTATCCGGTGGCACCCTGGGCTCTGAGAAGCAACTCAACTCCGCGATGGCTTCGCCTCGAAGCTTTGCGTGATTTTGGTTCTTGTATTGTAAGGGCCTTATGAATTAGAACAGGGTCTTGGGGTACATTATGGTCTAGTTATAATTTGGAACCCTAGGAATAATATTGGTAATTATGTCGGTTTCTACAGTCTGTTCTTGCCTTGGTAAGGTTTCGGGTGTCGACCCGTGTAAATAACCACCCTTTCTTTGAGCCATTCTGAGCCATGTTATGGGACGGGGTTTATACATCAGGGGTCTACAGTAGTATAACTGTATAGGGTCTACGGTTTGGAGTGTAGGGCCCCATGTCGGGCCGCTGTGTTGGTTAAAGTAGAAACGGTCTAGGGTTTCGTGCTGGGTCGTGTGCAAGGTACAGCATAGAGATGCACGTTGGTATGTTTTGGGTTCTTGATTTCGTGCTATGGCACTTCATTCTGGTGAAAGCTGAGCGCAGAGCTTTGGTATAGAATTCAGAAGGTTTATGTAGGTCGACTACGAAACAATGCGGGGTCTTGGGGCTTCACAGGCGGAATGTACAGTGCAGGTTTTGGTTCGGGGGGTGAGGGATCAGGATTTTGAGTTTCCTTCTGATTTGTTGTTTGGGGTTTTCGGCTATGTGACATCCGGATTCAAAAGGGGGCTTGGTTTAGGGTGCGGTTGGCTTCAAAGGTTCTTGGGGATGTATGACATGTTGCTGCTTGCAAGCAGGAGGCAACAACTTCAACCCGCATTACCCAAAGTACTATGTGGGCTTCGTCCTTGCTAAGTAGGAGAGAAAAAAGTACTATAACAATAAAACCCGATACTCTATACCTGATAAGTGCTATAACCCTAACCGTAAAGAAGCGGTCCAGCTGCTTTTCCGGCCTGAAAGTCTCTCAGCATCCCGGGTCCTCGGTGGAATGAGATGACCCAGATGGAGCCCAGGATTCTGTATACTATATATATATGTATAGATACGTCTATACATATATATATATATGTATATATGTATAAAGGAGGTTTAGGGTTAGGGCCGGTAGGGAGAATTACATTGCAGGGCATACTGTACCCGGAGAGCCCCTGAATCAAAGGCTACACTGCTTGAGCAGGGATCCTTTTCAATGTTGTGCAGTCTGTTCCTTCTTTTCTTAGAGGGTATTGGGCTCTGTCGGTCTTTTCTACCATGGAAGGCTGTTGCAGGCTCGGAGGTTCGACAAGTTGGGTCGGAGGTTTCGAGAACAGCTTCGGCAAAGGATCTACAGGATGGAAATCAGAAGGGGCCCGTCATCACGCGTTCCTTAATCAGGGGTCCCTGCTAGACTTAAGGAATAAAATGCTGGTGAAGGGATTTTGGGGTCTTTGGGTGCAGTGCTGCAGTCCCGCAAGGTCACGCTCAACCGGCCGTCGACCTAGCCGTGTGTTCCACAGATACAGATGTTGGCAACAGCCGTGGGCATGCGAGGAGGAGGAGGCCGCACAAGGCGCGCAAGCCGGACGCTCCAAATCTAAATCCGATCGCGTAAACTCAAACACATTCAACACGAAAGGGCCCATGCAACCTGCAGCACACGCCTCAAAGTAACTCCTCAGACCTGTACCAAACATCGGATGAGTTGCATGGCTACAGGGCTGAAGTGCTTGGAGTTTCAAAACAGGCACCGTTTTTTACCAGGTGTGCGGACTTCGCAGCTTCGGAATCATGTATTATTGTTGCTACATGCAGGGTTGTTGGGATTATGGTTTATATGTGATTTTCCTGTTGAATACTATACCAGGAGTATCTTAACGAGTTCATGGGCGCAGTGCAAACTTCTAGTGCTTCCATGATTACAGTGGCTATACATTTTGTTCTTAGTTGTTCTTGTTGCTGTTCTTGATCTGTCGCTTTTGCACTCATCTTCGTGCTTGGTGCAAGGCCCTTTCGCAAAACGGCCGCCACGCGGAGTCACACGATGGAAGCGAAGTCAGCCCCTGCAGCCGCCATCACGACGGAGCCGAGTCCAGTCCGTACGTCTATCACCGCAAGGCCTATTTGCGAGGGGAGCCGAGGTGAGCCTATATTAACACTGTATAAATTGAGTTTTGGCTTTTATGGATCCCTATCATGATCCCCCAATCTAGAGCAACCCAAACGTGTTCTTGCATAGTCTGGCATCTAAGCCTGATAGGATCTGATAGGCAGAGAGTCATGTAGCCCAAGCAGGGAGGAGTTTCCAAGAAAATTAAGGGAGTTTGATTACTGTAGATGAGCTTAGATTTGACGCTTGACCAAGCTTTTTGAAACAGAGCGTAGGTTTTCTTCATGCATGATGTACAAAAAACCTTTCAACATTAGCAAGAATACTTGCGGTACCTCAATTAGTATCCGGCTCGGCCTGAATTCATACGTTGCGCAAGACACATCCGAAAGACATATGGCAGCTACATATACAACCAGCGCATAATGGAAATTGATAAGCTTAGCAAAATAAGTGAGACTGGTTTAGAAAGAGCAGAACACATCGGAAGGCAAAGCTCGACTCTTGTGGGAAATCAGCACGTTTGCGAATCTTTCTTGTCGAGCCCGCTTGGCGTTTTGTTCCAAGGTAGCTGTTAGTGGATCGCCGCGGTGGGATTCGGAATGCTACCGTATGAAGGGTGGACAGTAGAACGCACAGAACGCGAGAGTAATCCAGGCAGCCTTGCTTTCCGTGTCGCGCCAGGCATCTCGCCACGTGCATCAGTTTGTGCGGCTGACGGATACCATGGGTATAGTACCTTCTGCAGCCCTGGGCATCGTGATCAACAACCACGGCAGCTTGGGCGTGACAGCCAAGAGATTTGGATTTCTGGGGAATCCGTGTTCCAAGTAACTAGAGGACCGTCCTTTTTCGGCGCGGCGAGCTTTCATTGATGTCTCCAGCTCCGGGACACGTCCCGAACCTGCCGCCGCTCAGCCAGATGTATTGTACGCAACGTCAATACTGGTCTGGTCTGATCATTATGATGCCCAGCCTCAATTCCTAGACCGGTTCCTTAAAGCCCTTCCGCGCCTGCCCTATGCGAGTGTTCGAGTCGGAAGCCCTAAATCCCCCAAGATCGTAGATCCTCTATGTGCACTCCAAGTCCGAAAACTGTTTATACTTTTCGCAGGACGACCGGGAGGCGAATGAGGTGTCTTTTTTGGTGGAATATCTTGGGGACTGTGCTCTCATTCAATTGACCTGTGAACCCCGAAGCATTCCCAAGCTTAAACTCCACCAAGCCAAGATGCTTATGAGAGCGTAAAATAGCGCAAACATTGGGCCTAGCCCGAGGGCCCACGTGCAGCACACTCCATCCGGCAGTCTTTTCGCCAGCACAGTCCAGGCAATGTCTCGGACTTCTACAAGTCGCTCGGCTTTTTAGTAGGTCATGGTCACGGCGCGGCCATGGCTCTCTGTTGCTACTATTCGAGTTGTGTTTAGGGCGCCACATGCCCCCCCCCCCCCAAACAATAGGATTCTGGGGGGTATAGGTATAGTTAGGTCCCCGCCTATTTCGTGGACTGTCAGCAGCCTATTTCGGCGAGGGTGGGGTCGGGTGCAGGAAATAGGCCGCAGAGGAGTGTCTCGGAGGGGCTTTTCGTGGTTCGAGAATCCGGATTATGGAGGAAGTAGGGTTGTCATGCTTAATATCCGTCCGAACTGAAGCCAACTATAGCGCTTCAAGAATCCTCGTCCTCGGAGCCAGACCAGGGGATGCCGAGGCGTCGCAGACCTTCACGATGTCCTCTCGTGATCATCGACTTTCTTTGTGCACGTGTGACTGCAGAATTTCTTCTCAACCTGACATGCTCGGCAGTAGTAGACGGCCTGCTTGGACCAGCTCTGGGGATGTCTGTGTGTAGACCTGGCTCCGCTTCTCACGGATGTAAGCTGCCAACCTCCAACGATGCTCGCCTTTCCTGGGCCTGCCTTTGTGATGCACCTCGCGCCCCAATTCACGTGGGAGCATCACTGCATCCTCCTCGGCAGCCACCACCGCGGAGCAGCCAGAAGCTGTCGCCTCTGCCTGCCCTGTCCCCATCTCCAGCATCCGTTGCCTCAGCCTGACACACACCTGGCAAGTCAGAGGCCTCAAGATCTCATCCGGAGCTGCTGTCGCCATCAGCAAGTTACGCCAGTGCCCCGGTTTCTNCCATCTCCAGCATCCGTTGCCTCAGCCTGACACACACCTGGCAAGTCAGAGGCCTCAAGATCTCATCCGGAGCTGCTGTCGCCATCAGCAAGTTACGCCAGTGCCCCGGTTTCTCTTCCGCTCCGCGAGCATAGTGCCCTCGTTGGAAAACAGCGTGATCTATGCGTGCCTGCCGGGCTAGATCTGTTCCTTTCTCCCGCAGCTTGGCCTTGGACGTGGGTTTGTCGGGCTGCACCTTGGCAGGCTTCCGGGCCTTCTTACTTGTCTTCTGCACCAGCTGGCGAGGCGTGCTGGCATCTGTACCTGCTGGAGATGCAAAGCAGAGGAAGTAGGACGATCCGGTCTGGGCGGCGTCATCCTTTGATCTGCCTCGAGGGAGTCAGCGGCAGGGCGTTTGCCAGATCGCACAGGAGTGGAGGGCTCTGCGGACTGNGAAGTAGGACGATCCGGTCTGGGCGGCGTCATCCTTTGATCTGCCTCGAGGGAGTCAGCGGCAGGGCGTTTGCCAGATCGCACAGGAGTGGAGGGCTCTGCGGACTGCTTCTTGGAGCTTACATGGCTTTGTGCTGGCATGCGAGCTCGCCGGAGCTGCGGGGCCTAAGGTGGACACGAGCCCCTGCACTTGGTGTGCAGAGATCTGCACGGCCTCTTGCGTACATCCGAGGGATTGCAAGGATTGCAGCACCGAATCCAGGTGCAGCACAACTCGGTGGCCACAAGACCACGCATCAGGCTGAGCAGTGCAGTCCGCGAAAGCAAGAGCCACAGCAACACGGTGCCCGCGCTCCTCCCAGTGCTTTACGAAGGCAACTGCATGGTCGTAGCAGGTGCTGTTGCGTAACCCGGCATACACAAGGGCCCTGCAGTTGAAGACACACAAGAGGGCCCAGTGGTTTGCGGACAACAGCACACCAGCCAAGTTGCTGCACTCTTGGCCCTCTCCACGACTGGACATCACCACAGCTGCCAATGCAGAGCTGCCTCGGCCAAGAGTTTCCAGCCACGGACAAGCAGCCTCGAAGCACCTGACCTAGGTCGAGAAGACTGGCAGTGATGTCTCGGTAGAGATACCCTGCCAGCAGCTTCTTGGCTATTGCAAGCCCTGCTCCGGGCTCCAGCTTAACACGGACAGTTGCAGCAGCTTGGCCCGGCTCGGACTTCATCACCTTCAGTGGCTGCTGTCTGTCCTCCATGGACTCGCTGGACTCAATGGCACGCTTCGCAGTCTCGCTGACTGCAGCTGCCAGGCACTGTCCATGCACAGACACCATGCCCTGGACCCAAGCCTCATCGGCGAGTGCACGGCAGATAGACTGCAAGGCCTCCTGCAGCTCCTCCTCGAGATCCTGGAAAGGGCAGTGCACGACATTCTGCGGATGCTTGTGGTCGTTCCATCACTGCAGGGCGCAGGAGGGCGGGGCCACATCCATGAGGTCACTCACGGAAGTCGGCAGCCACTGCCGCTTGCTCGCATGATCCAGNACGACATTCTGCGGATGCTTGTGGTCGTTCCATCACTGCAGGGCGCAGGAGGGCGGGGCCACATCCATGAGGTCACTCACGGAAGTCGGCAGCCACTGCCGCTTGCTCGCATGATCCAGCAAGTGCCAAGGACGGCAGTCGTCCGATCGGGAGTGCTGCATAACAGCGTAGAGCTCAGCAAGCGACACCTCCGCGTATTGGCTACGTGCTGCCCCTGGCAAAGTTGCAAAGAGCTTCTTCGCCGACCCCTGTGGCAGCACTTGCCTCAGGTGCCCGTTTGCTGGATGAGTATAGACCCGGTACCTAAACTCGCCTACAGCCTATAGGATCATGTACGATATCCCACCCGTCCATGCTCGCACTCCACAAAAGGAGTCGAAGGCAGCAGTCACGGCTCAGGCCAGACACAAGCCCTTGCATAGAGACGCACCTTTTGCTTCTCCTCCAGCTCGTGGATCACATCCGCCCAGAAGCACTGCCACGGCTCTCGGACGTGGGCGCGAACAAGATCGCTGACCTGGCGAAAGTTACGGGTTTCATACATGTTGAAAGCTTTTGAAAGCCAACACGGGTTTCGCTAAAGCCTTGGAAATAAGAGGATGTTGGGGGTGGGTACTGAGTGTCCTCCTACTATTTTCCTCTATAGTAGCCATCGCAGCCTATTCTATGGGATATTACGGGCCGTACTGGGCTCGGGCGTTTCCCGCTCCGGGCTTGTAAATAAGCGGATGGTGGGGGGGCGGTTACTGAGTGTCGCCCTACGACTTTCCTATATGAACGACACACACGGAGACCTCCCTCGCTGCCTATTTCTGGGGCTTTGGGCTCTACTACAGGATCCTGAGATGTACCTGAGGGGCCCGAACAATTCCGCACACCTCGCAGTGTTCGGAGCCTCGGAAATAGGAGGATGTTGGGGGGGGGGGGGGNGGGGGGGGGTTACTGAGTGTCCTCCTACTATTTTCCTCTATAGTAGCCATCCAAAGAAGCCTGCCCCGCAGCCTTTTTATGGGATATTACGGGCCGTACTGGGCTCGGGCGTTTTCCGCTCCGGGCTTGTAAGTAGGCGGATACTGGGGGGGTTACTGAGTGTCGCCCGACTATTTTCCTATATGAACGACACACACGGAGACCTTCCGCGCTGCCTATTTCCCAGGGTTCGGGCTGGGTGTTTACGTTGGTTTACAGAGCCTTGGAAGCAAGAGGATGTTGGGGGGGGGTTACTGAGTGTTGCCCGTTACTTTCCTATATGAACAACACGATAAAGCCTGGGTTCAGAGCCTTGGAAATAAGAGGATGTTGGGGGGTTTACTGAGTGTCACCCTACAGCCATAGCAAACAGAACCAAGGTTGGCCAGGTCTGGTACACGTGCCTGCTCTTCACTCTTGACCGTGATGGGAGCTTCTAGGTCAGAGAGCTGGACTCTTGCCTGCCGCACCCAGCCGGGCTCACGAATGACCCGTGCCTGACCTGCATGAAGTCCTCGCCGACGCGCGCTGGGACTAATTCCAGGACGTGACGCGCCGTCGGCCCGTAGCTTGCAGTCGCACTGGGACCGCGCTTGTACTGGTCGCAAAATGATGTGCGAAAAAAACCTTTTCCGGCCCTCGTATAGTTAAAAAGTCAAGTTCAAATCGATGGTTCGTGCAGGTGAAAGAACAGAGCCTCAAGTTGGCTGCCGAAGTCTTCGGATCCTTGAGCTATAAATCCCTCCCTGGAAAAGCCGCCTTCCGCCCCGCAATGTCCTTGACGCCGCCGAGCTATCCGATGCCGACGGAGACGAGGCCGTGGGACCAGCAACAGTGCCGATCTTGGCCATGACGGCAA
>BGNK01000241.1:284403-294657 GCA_003297005.1 Symbiodinium sp. clade A Y106 | reverse complement strand
TGTTGTTTATGCACATGTATGGGTATACGTACATGTATCCTAGTTATGAATATGCACATGAAGATAACAACATCGTGTGCACGTCTGATGTTGGTTAAAATCTCAAACAAACGAAAAACGTGAAAAACAGCAATGCTGTAAATATGGGGCCCGTAATGTCTTATTTTCTGTTCCCTATATAATCCTTATATTATGAAAAAGGTTAACCTTTGATTCCCCCTGATACCCGACAAGTAGGCAACATTGACCTACCTATAGGTGTACCTGCTATTTGTCCGACGGATCCAATGCTCTGAAACCGACTTCACACCCAGAGACTCGCAACTGTGGGGTTTAGGGCTTGGGGGAATTTTTTTATACAAATACTATTTTGCTTGTTCTTATTCTCAATAATCTAATTAGTAGGCTCCTTGGAATGGTTTGAAGTTGAACTGTATCTGGGCCCTTTGATTACGAGGTTTTGGAGTTTCTGTGTATCCGACACGCGAGTCCGAACCCTTAAACCGGAAAGCAGAATACCCATGGCAAGTCCTTTAGAACCAGGCACGTTGGTGGAGATTCTAGGCTAGCAATACCCTAAACCCAAACCCTAAACCCTAAACCCTAAATCCTAAATCCTAAACCTGACGTGAAGTTGCACCCCAAGTTATGACATCTACATCTGCGCATGGGCGCCCCGCTCTGGAGCCCTAAGGCCCGAAGGGTTTAGGGTTTAGGGTTTGTTTGTCATAATGTCATATGTTGCGCCCCTGAGCCTGCGCTCTCTACAGACTTGAAATGCCAAGCCAGAGGCTTTCCCCCACCCTAAACTTAGCCTGCAACCTCAAACACCCAAACCGAAACTATACCGGAACCCCAACATGTGGTGCACATGGCTTCTCTTGGGTAGTATCAAACCTGTCCTATCCTAACAAGACAGTCATATCGATACCCCAAATGGACTGACACTGGAAATTTGCAGGTACAGTAAGCCTCTAAACCCTATAGTACTTTCAAATCCTCTACAAACTCTCACGACCTTAGCATGGCACATATATCACCATTTTATGAGCCTTATACAACCCTTACAAGACGTATTTATTGACAGAGCCCTTGAAAACCTTATACAATACAAAACCCTGAACCCTAAACCCTAAACCCCAAACCCCCAAAAAAACCCGACCCCTCGACTTCTCGCTGCTGCAGGCACAGGAGATCCGTGAACTTACCCACTCTGGGGAGGATCTTTTTTACAAAAGGCGGAGCCTTGATCTACGGGGGGGGATTAGGCCTTAGGGTTTAGGTTGGTGTGAAGTTTACGGTTTATCTTGTTGTCTTTCTAGCTGGGGGGCCTGATACTTCGTATTTCTATAGGGCCTTTAGACCTTGATCCCTAAACGGCTAAACCCTACAGTAGAAGCCCAAAACTTGGAAACCCAATAGCCTCAATCGTTAAGAGTAGTGCATAAGGATTCCCAGCACTCATTGTCCTTAATCCGGCTTCCAACTGTTTGAAGTTTACTATACATCCCCCCGAGGCCCCTAGAGAGTTGAAGATGTGTTGGGCTTTTCGGGTAGATTCCTTAGTCAGGGTTGAGGGTTTAGGGTTAAGAGTGAGAGTTTAGGGTTAGGGTTGAGGGTTTAGGGCCTAGGGTCAAGCGTTTAGGGTTTTGGGTTTAGGGTCGGGTAGATTCCTTGGTTGCTGCGTACTTGGAGGGTCGGGGGACGTAGTGAGAAGGTAACTCAAGACGAGTTAGAAGTACCCTGAAGATCCTAAATGGGTATCTGATACTGACACCTATATCATATTTCTCTACAACAGAACTATGTACGTACTAAGTCCCCCCCACCCTCCAAGTATCGGGCGCGCTGGGAAGCAGCTCCGAAGCCTCAAAGATATCAACCCAGGAGACTCAAAGACTCATGTTCAAGACTCCCCTTTTGCCTCCATTAAGGGGTTCTGTACGGTTTCTATAAGGGTTACCATAAGGGATACTATAGTGTTTCTGTAAGAGTTACGAGAAAGGATACCACAAGGTTGCAAAAAGAATTACCTATAGTCTCCATTGCAAAGGGATCCTAAATATAAATTTGGCTAAACCAAAAAAAGGAAGTACAATGGAGACTATAGGTATCATCAAGGCCCCTAAAGACGCTACCGGCTTCTGTGCCCTACGAGTCTTTTTGCGGTTTAAGGAACAGGAACTCATGCTGTTGCTTTCCGACAAGAACTGCAGCACATGGGAGTTCCCGAAAATAGGGGACCTGAATATAGCAATGTAAATAGCAGGATCCTTATTCTAAGCACCCCCAAATAAGGTACCCCCAATTTTCGGAAACCCTAAACCTTATAGAGCCCTTTAAAGGAACCCTTATAGTACCCAATTTTCGGAAACCGTAAACCTTATAGAGCCCTTTAAAGGAACCCTTATAGTACCCAAGTTTCGGAAACTCCCACATGGCAGGATCCTTATTCTAAGCACCCCCAAATTACCTAAGGTACCCTTAATTTTCGGAAACTCCCACATGGCAGGAAGTACGTGTTTAAGACCGGTGCTTCCTACGACGGTGAGTGGATGGGCTGGGGCCCGAGACTTTCTTTTTTGCCAGATTTAGGGTTTTAGGGTTTTAGGGTTTAGGGTTTTAGGGTTTAGGGTTTTAGGGTTTAGGGTTTTAGGGTTTAGGGTTTAGGGTTTAGGGTTTTAGGGTTTAGGGATTTTCAATATTGAGCATTTCAGCTAGCATCGTAAGTGTCACTCTAACCTCAAAATCCCTAACCCAAAAGCAGAACGCAGGGAAACTTAAATTGATAAGAGGGAGACACAGTTTGTTGTTTTGAGGGTTAAGGGCTGTTCCTTCCCCTTACAAGACCAAACCTGTCACGGGGTTGAGGTTGCAACCAGCTTTCTTCTAGACCAAATTGATCGTGGCTTAGGCTTAGGAGGCTTCAGTGGCATCATTACACATGTTCTATGTAAGCAGGTGTGTTTGCGTGTGAGAAGTACGTAGGCAGATAGAACGAAAGATAGATGGACAGAGAGATAGATTTGATAGACAGACTGGCAGACGGGTAGACAGATGGGGACGGATAGATGATAGACAGATATAGACAGGCTCGGTGCCTGTACTTTAAGCTGATGAAGCTGATGTGTCCACGCTGGAGAGGTCGGGAGTCGTGTCATATACATGAAAAATTATGTGCATGCATGCATACATTGGCATACATACATTCATACATACATACACAGTTGTCGTTCCGCCTCCAGTGCCTATGCCTTACATATGTCATCTTTGAGGCGACTTTCGGGTTTGTCGCAGTTTCCTGGACTTCGAAGTGGTCGATTAGGTAACATACGGGCCTGAAGTGGTACTAGCAACTAGTTCTTGGGCTTCCAAGAAAAATCTGGTGTAATATGCTCAAAGCCCTACTCTTGAAGGCTTCTGGGAATACGTCTCAGCCCGACAAGCCCAGCAGCCCCAAACCCTGAGCCTCGCACTGCTCAGCCCTAAAATCGAGATGTGCTCTTAACCCATCATCTTGACCCGTATGTCTTGTTGCTTGAATCGGTAGCCCAGCATGCAAACCACTCCGGAAGTACATACCATGGAGCCTTACATCCGCTATAGTTACCCCGTCCATATGTAGAAAGATATATATGTGTGTGTGTAATGTGCTATATAATATATTATATAAGTATACTATGTATGTGTATATCTATATATGTGTACATACATTTATGTATATGTAACTAACTAAGTAACTAACTCACTAACTTACCTACTTACCAACTAACTAACTAACTGACTAACTGACTGACTGACTGACTAACCAACTAACAAACAAGCACACACACGCACGCACACACACACACACACGCTTGCCCACCTACTCGGTATTAATATCAGTCCAGTCATGTACCTAAGCGCCCTTTTAACATCCATACTCACATATGTACAGCCATGCAGGTGGCGTCGAGTGACAGATAAGGTATCGTGTCCCGGCACCTTGTACCGCCCTTTGTGTGCCCGGTAGATCACTTCAACATTCCCCACTTGCCGGTTCATGGATAGTTATAGCCCTAAGGGTCCATGTACTCATATAGTATATACATTGGCCTTAAAGTACTCCCTATATAGGTACATTGGGCCCAAAGTATATGCAATATGGGTACATGGACCCTTAGGGTAGGTAAGGTGACAAATCCTCAGATGAGAGCTCTGTTTTACTACCTACCGTCAAAGCTATCGACGACCTGGACCAGAATCCTCCAAAGCCCCTTACGGTCCATGTGCCCAAATAGTGTATACTTTGGCCCCAAAGTAGTCCCTATATAGGTACTTGGGGGGCCAAAGTATATACTATTCGGGTACATGGAGCCTTCGAGATTTACGCCCCCCCAAGCAACCCAGAGCCTCCAAAACCCCTTAATTAAGGAATATACCTTAGATTATAATAGGATCCCTTATATGATTTAAGAAATATTCCTTAATTCAGGGGTTTTGGAAGATCTGGGAATGTCCCAGGAGCGGAGCGCAACGGTCGAGGGATCCAGGCTCGTGGCGCAGCCTTACTTGAAGGATCAGGGGCCTTAGGCAATAAGTACCTGAACCTACCAAAACCTACTATTGTGTGGGTTCTTATTATGAACACTAATATGGAATGTATAGGGACCCTACAAAACACTCGGTTTTGGTAGGTTGAGGTAGCCTCATTGGGTTTGCCTTACCTCCCCTCAGCGCCACGGATATAACCTAAGCTAGTAGCCCGAAGGGTCCATGTACTTATATAGTATTTGCGTGGACCTTATAGTGCATGTGCGCTTTCGATATGAAGGATACCTTAAACTACCAAACCCTACCTTTTTGTAGGTTCTTATTATAAACCCTAATATGGAATTTATAGGGACCCCACAAAAAAGTAGGTTTTGGTAGGTTAAGGTATGTAACAGACGTACATGGACTCCGTAAACCCTAAATCTACTTGGTTGCTAACCCTATGGGTCCATGTGCCCAAAGTGTATATACTTTTGGCCCCAAAGTACCCATATAGGGACTACCTGAAGGCCAAAGCATATACCATGTGGGCACATGGACCCCTAAACCATTATAGTAGCCTGTATACTACCCCCAAGTTCAGCAAGTACCCTTATAGTAGCCCTTAAAGGAACCTTTACGGTACATGCACACTACGGTAAGTATGTATTCTGCGATCGAGGACCAGTTCCTGTGACGCAGTGGTGTTGCACCGGGAAAGCCCAAAGGTCCAAGTACTAGTGTGGTATAGGGTTTAGGAGTTTAGGGTTTACCTTAACCCCGAATACCCGACCTTTTTCGGGTTCCTTATTATGTTTTCTGTATATAAGTCCTTAAACAGGTAGCTACCAAGGACCTCCCAAAGGCTCCATGTAGCCATATAGTATATACTTATACCGTATACCCTAAAGTACCCATATAGGAACCCCTTTAAGGCCTAAGTATATACTATATGGGTACATGGAGCCTTATAAGGGCCTATTCTAGGGGTACTTGGACCCTATTTCGACCCCTTTGGGAAGATCCGGAGCCGTTCAACGCGAAGCCGTACCATTCCGCCCTCTGTACTTTCTGGATCCTTCTGTAAGGCTCCTTTGAGGGCTCCTTAAAGGGATCCTTAAAGGGATCTATAAGGGTTCTATAATGAAGGGTTGGGGGACTTAGTAACCCTAAGGGTCCATGTACCCATATTGCATATACTTTGGGCCCAATGTACCTATATAGGGAGTACTTTAAGGCCAATGCATATACTATATGAGTACATGGACCCTTAGGGTCTAGAATTCCGGGAATATCATCTGTAAACCTTTCAGACTATCAAGCCCAACAAACCTCCCCAAATCCCACATCATAAATCCCCACCCAAACCTTAACGTAAACCCCATGTTCCTTCATTAAATAGTCCTCGTCTCCCACGTGTGGGCTTCAGCTTGTCAGGTTTGGAAAGATGGGGCGCGGTACAAAGTGGCAGCCTCAACAACAACTGAGCCCCAACCTTAAACCGAGTGACCCTAAACCCTCAGCCAGCCCTAATTAAACCTAAACCCAAACCCTAAAACCCAGACTGGTTCCTATGCCCTGACCCAAAACCCAAAACGCTACGTCCTAATAAGGCCTCTGTTTTCTGGAGGACTCCAGAGAGATACCCCAGGTTCCAAGTTGAGGAGGGTCCAGCCTATAGTAGAAGCCAGAAAGTTGGAACATCATTATCCTCATGCTCTTGAGGTAAAGTATAAGGGATCCTAGCACTAATCCTCCTAAAGCCATGTTCCAACTTTCTGGCTTCTACTGTACACCTTACCACCGGGTGGTAGAAGTATTTAGCTTGGTGTCCAGGCTTAGCAGGTTTTAAGACTGATCCCCAAGCCTGGTGGTTATTGGTAACATGGGCGGAATAGGGTACACTCTCCTCAAAATATAGTAGGAACCTTGAGAAACAGTATTGGGAAGTAAAAGGGCTTGTCTATCACAGCATACAGATGTGGAGGTTTAAGGTCAAGCTTGTTTTCAATTGCCCGTGTTACAGACGAGTTCTTCAAGAAGTTGTGGGAGGCATTTCACGACGGCGCCTTACTTTGCACATGGTACCCAAGTACTAACTAGGTTCTCAAGACTAAGCTGGCTCCCGCTTCTTGATGGAGCCTTCGTTGATGATGTGGGACTTCGGGTTATCAGGGAACTCACGAACCCGAAGCCGGACGAAGGGTCTGAAGGTGAAGTTCTCGGGCTTGTTTGGGGCTCTGGGGCAAGGGTTTAGGGGTTAGGGCTTTACTTTACATCTTTGGTGTTTAGGACCTTGTGTTTCCTTCAGCCCTCAAAATAGTGTAGGGGCATTAATTCCTTGATAATTACCTATACTATTCTAGGGGTTCCTTATTATTCATTATAGTACAATGGGCGCCCAAACCCTGTTCCAATTATTGAGTCCCCTCACATTACGAAGGGCTGCTGGAGCAACAACATGGCGAGTGGTATGGGCATGTGGCAGCCTCAGACTCACCTCGGAGCTTTGCTGATGCCCGAATATAGAAGCCTGAGTCACTACCAATAACTAATATTCCGTAGGGTTCCTTGACATATTTATATGAGAATCTATCACAAAACCCGATCCCCTACCTTAGATCGTTTCATGTTTTGGCGAGAATCTATCACACAATGCTATACAGGAGAAGCCAGAAAGTTGGAACATCGTTGTCCTGATACCTTTAAGGTAAACTATAGGGAATCCCCGCACTAATCATCCAAAACCCATGTTCCAACTTTCTGGGGTTCTACTATAATTGTCAAGCTGTTTCAACCCGAAGCCTGGAATGTGAGTCGAAGTTCCCGCTGGGCTTGAGGGTTTCAGGACAGGGTTCAGGTTTTGGAGTTTAGGGTTTAGAGTTTAGGGTTCAGGGTTATGGTGTAGCGTTTACTAGGGTTGGGGTTCAGAGTTTGGGGTTCTTAGGGATTTGGAGTGTGGGTTTTCGATTTCAGGGTTTGTTCTTGGTGCTCCTTTCAAGACGTCTGATGATTCGACAGCTTAGCATCTCCGAAGCAAAGCTTCTGCGTAGGGTTTAGTGGTTTATCGGTGAACGGGTGCGACTGGCTCTGTTGCTACCTCCAGGATTCAGTGTATCTAGCACAATTGAGTTGAACCGGTTCAGAACATTGTTCATGAGATGCTTTTGCCGTAGAGTGATTCATCTCCCTCGCTTCGACGGTGGCTTCGTCCGGCCTACAGGCTACCCAAAGGCCCCTAAGTACTTTTCTACTAGTAGAATGTAGGGCTTCCATGATATTAAAAGAATTGCGACTGTGATTTGCGATCATGATTTGGGAAAGTATCTCCCCATACTAGTACCTATACACTTCGGAAGCTGAGGGCCAGCCATTGGTGCGGAGCTGTGGTCATTGGGCGGTCCTTGCACTTCAGACGATGAAGAGAAAGGATCTTGTGCTTCCCTCCACCATCTCTGCCTGGGCCTTCGGAATGCCAGAAGCCCGGTTACCTAAGTATCGGTTACTCTTCCAGAAACTCCTTGCCCTACATTACTACTAGCCTAAACCCGGTGCCGTAAGGATACGGTTCTTGGGCCCGAACCCCCCGACCCCTTTGCTCCGCAGGTTTCTTCACTCCAATGGTGCAGTGTACTACGGCCAGTGGCGGTGCCTAGCCTCGCAGACGGCAAGCTTTGCTGTGGTAGGAGTTTACTTTTGCATCTCAAATCCCAGCTTTTCTGTGGTTAAAGGTTAAAGCATGTTAAAACCGTGTAGTTTAGGGGCTCTCAACCCATTATTACTCTTATTTGTCGTCCTCGACCATAAAATCCGTAGTTTGGGGTTTTCTTCAGAGGCCGCTCGTATCGGAGACCTTTCATGGAGTGAGTACTTAAAAAAGGGCCGAGGCCCTAAAATTGGATTCCGGGGTGTTCTTTCACCCTACAGGCCAACAAGGGTTCAGGGTTTGGGTTTGCCCTAAAACCCTAAGCGCTAAACCCCTAAACTCTTAAAGGCCACCAAGCAAAGCGCAAGTGTAGCCTGAAGGCGAAAGCTTTCAACTTTACACGGCAAGACCAGAAGCCGTGAACTCTGCACTGAAGCTTTCTACAGCCCAAGCAAACCCAAAGGCTCCATGTAGCCATATAGTATATACTTATACCCTAAAGTACCCAGAACCCCTTTAAGGCCTAAGTATATACTATATGGGGACATGGAGCGTTAGGGAAAGCTTCTGTCATGTTGTCGTCGGTGCCCAAACCATGAAACCTTTGCTGCTTAGGACAAGCTCTCCCGAGACCCCTAACCGCTCTTTCAAGGCCCTTGCATACATCCCCATGACCAACTACGAAGATTCCTAGAATAGAGCCCGCGGGAAGCTTTAATGCAGCATACTCCCATGCCCAAAACCCTGAACCCGCTTCACATAGTCCATCATAATCCTATATACCAGAATGTGTTAATGTAGGAACTTGATTAGGAAACCTTGGGCCTTTATTAGGGTTCCTTATATTTTTTGCGGTTATAGGCCCGGGTTTCTTGATCAGGTTCCTACGTTACATCAACGGAGCCTCTTTGACTTTCGGCGCCTCTGAACCCTCAGCCCTAAAGAGGCCCGAAAAATCAGCCCTAAAGAGGCCCGAAAAATCAGCCCTAAAGAGGCCCGAAAACCGTAAACCTTCAGTGAACCCCGGAAAGTTGGAACATGGCTTTAGGAGGATTCTTGCTGGGATTCCCTATACTTTACCTTAAGGGCATGAGGAGAATGATGTTCCAACTTTCTGGCTTCTACTATTAATTCCTACACCTTAAAGAGGGGCCCCCAATACAACCCTAAACCTTAAACCCTAAGCTTATAAACCATCAAGAGGGGCACCCAAAAGGTACAACCCTGAACCCTAGACCCTAAACCCTAGGCTCTAAAGAAGGGCGCCCAAAGCGAGGTACAACCCTGAACCTTAAGCCCCAAACACCAAACCCTAAACCATAAAGAAGGGCACCGGAAACGAGGTACAACCCCGAACCTTAAACCTTAAACCCTATACCCTAAACCTTAAGCCCTAAGCCTTACACCCTAAACCCTAAACCTCAGACCCTAATTAACGCTAAACCCTAAAGAAGGGCACCCCAAACGAGCTANAACTACCTTAAACCCTAAACACTAAACCTTAAACCATAAAGAAGGGCACCGGAAACGAGGTACAACCCTGAACCTTAAACCTTAAACCCTATACCCTAAACCTTAAGCCCTAAGCCTTAGAACCAAAAAAACCTCAGACCCTAATTAACGCTAAACCCTAAAGAAGGGCACCCCAAACGAGCTACAACCCTCCAAACCTTAAGCCCTAAACTACCTTAAACCCTAAACACTANGCCTTAGAACCAAAAAAACCTCAGACCCTAATTAACGCTAAACCCTAAAGAAGGGCACCCCAAACGAGCTACAACCCTCCAAACCTTAAGCCCTAAACTACCTTAAACCCTAAACACTAGACCTTAAACCATAAAGAAGGGCACCGGAAACGAGGTACAACCCTGAACCTTAAACCTTAAACCCTATACCCTAAACCTTAAGCCCTAAGCCTTACACCCTAAACCCTACACCTCAGACCCTAATTAACGCCCAAACGAGCTACAACCCTCGAAACCTTAAGCCCTAAACTACCTTAAACCCTAAACACTAAACCTTAAACCATAAAGAAGGGCACCGGAAACGAGGTACAACCCTGAACCTTAAACCTTAAACCCTATACCCTAAACCTT